>JAOTRI020103089.1:0-13934 GCA_028564885.2 Zoanthus sanctaehelenae
ACCAGTTTGAAAGAATTTCACTTTTAATCTTCAGTAGTTTGCTCTGTTTGATCAATTCACATTTTCTCATTACTAAATATCTTATTTTGTGATTGTTATGTAAGGAAAAATTTAGTGTTGATAACTGATTGGCAGTGAAACGGTTAAGGAAATGTAGCATTTCAATTTAATTATTTGGGGCTCTTACAAAAAAAGAATGTTTAAATGTTAGGTATTTGATGGTTCGCATTAATTTCATATCTTTGCGACACATTTAATATCCTCTATTTAATACATAGATATAAGTGTTTTACTGAAAAATACGCCACTCGTAGATTTCACATAAAACTACATCCGGAGAGACATATTTTCCATATCCTCACTAGTGAAGATATCGTTGACGTCATTCATTTGTTTTTCTCGTCATTCTCAAGTTTTTACTATTTTCGAAGCACTTGTATCTATGTAATATGAAGAAAGCTACAGGTTGGCTTAAACATATCAAGATAAACTTCATATGCATGTTCGCGCGTGTAATATTCTCTATCTATTTTGCTTACAATAGCATTCAACAGCTAGCAACAGTGGCAAGCTAAATCCTTTTGCGGTCCATGGAACCGGCAATTATCTCCGGTTTCTGCAGTGCTAAGATTACTACTGGTATCTAAGATGTTAGCTAAATCCTTTACAAGCCAAGTGGCCCATGGAGCCGGCACTTATCTCCAGTTTTCATGCGTTAAGGTTACTACTGGTATCTACAATGCTAGCTAAATCCTTTACGATACTAGTGGCTCATGGAGCCGGTGCTTATCTCCTGTTTCTTTAGTGTTCAGATTACTAATGTATCAATAATACTTGCTAAATCTTTTACGAGCCAAGTGGCCCATGGAGCTGGTGCATATCTCCGGTTCCTGTAGTGTTCAGATTACTACTGGTATCTATAATGCTAGTTAAATCCTTTACAAGCCTAGTGGCCCATGGAACTGGTGCTTATCTCCAGTTTCTGCAGTGTTAAGATTACTACTGATATCTATAATGCTGCCTAAATCGTTTACCAGCGAAATGGCCAATGGGGCCAGTGCTTATCAGTTCAAGATTCTTGTTAATATTACTGCTAGTATCTGTAATGCTAGCTAAATCCTTTACAAACCAAGTGGCCCATGGAGCCGGCGCTTATTTCTGGTTTCTGTAGTGTTAAGCATATGAGAGTCTGACTCCCCCTTAACAGGACAAAAATCCAGCACAGGCTAGCAAGCTCGTTACTCAATTACCTATCCTGGAAATAAGGGAAGCGGAGTTAGCTTAGGCAGAAAATATGATTGAATCAGGAACCTTATGGCTAGAGGGTAGAACCTTACCAATTGACCCAACCACGCCCGACCTAATATAATTCATAAAATTTCATGAGCTTGAACTGTACTTCAAAATATACTTACTTTCGCTTTCACTAAAGCAGCAGACTCCTCGCTTACATCAAAGGAAGGGTTTGCTTCTAACCACTCCGCCAACTTGTCCAGCGTTGGTGCCAGATTTCCAGACAACTGCAAGGAAATGTGGGTTGTTTTTGTTAACGGTTCGTTTAAAAATATTACAAGCAGGTTTTGCAATTTTGCCTGCACATAAAAACGATCCTTACATATTGGGATGATAACCGCTCAAGCACAAAACTTAAGAAATACAAAAAAAGAAAAGCAAAAAAAAAAAATGGAACAAAAATTAAAGAAATCAAACATAATGAGAATGAAAGATGAAAAATAAAAAGTTGAACTTATTTAAAAAAAAAATTAACAGAACTTACCTTTCGTCTAGATTCTCTTTCAACAACAACCACGTGATCATCATCTTTTGAAGTGATGGACGCATCGTCTAGTTTCTGGAAAATCATAAAAAAATTATACAAGTACAAAAATGGAGGATATTTTTCAATATAAAAAAATCTTTGGCTTCTACGCTAATGAAAATGTCTACCAAGATAGAATAGAACAAAGACCCAGTGAAAATGGTTTGTTCATATTATGGTTAAATTTGATTTTTTCTGAGTGCCCGTTGTCGATCTATGTAGATCTGAGTCTACTTTAAGGGATAATTTAAAACTTTCAGTCTTTCATTACCACATAATGATTATACTTCTAGTTAAAAATATATTTCAGCATGCGTCTTGTAATTTTACTTAACAGTTGGAAGTCGAGGTATCTAGCTGTTTTAGCTATAACGCAATTAGTCAAAAGCTAAACAAACAACAAATAATGGAGTAATTTTGGCTCAAGAAAAAAAAATGGCTAAGCCAATAAAAAGCCTTCAATTCCATTATTCAATGATTTTGTTTGTAATAATACTCAAATAGTCCATAAGCTAAGAACAAAATCCACACTGAAGTCACTTGAAGTCTACGAATAGGTAAGGTCTAACTATTTTCAAACAATTGAATAACAGTTAGACCTCGAGAGCAAAATGAGGACTCACCCTTTCAGTGCCAATCAATTATTAAATAAAATAAATAAATACTTTATTTAACGTCAATTGCGAAGGGAGTGGTTGCCCATTCTTCCTAGCCAGAGGCTAAAGTTTAATCGCTCGCCAGCTCAGATCTTGGCGTGAAAGTCGATTTTGCAGAGGGAGGAAAACCAAAGTACCCGGTGAAAAACCCTCGAAGTCAGATTGAGATCGACAAATCTCAGCCCACATGCCGAGCCCAGGAATCAAACCCGGGTCGTAGAGGTGGGAGGCACGTTTGATGACCACTTTGCCAACCTGACTCCCTTATTGATACCCAACTTCTCCTTACATAACACATACAATACAAAACATTTGAGAATAAGAAATTGATAACTGATCAAACAAGGTAAGCCACAGAAGATTAAAAGTAAAATTCTCTCACACTTGTTTAGTGAAAAGGGTGGGAACAAGTTGGGAGAATTTAGCAATACAACTGGGACTGAAAGGTTTAAAAAACCACGAGGCTGAACATCAAATGGCTATTCATAGTTGGAATGCGTAAGGCCGTAATGCCGTATCATTGAAGTATTTAGTTTGATTAAATTTGAGAATCAAAGGTATCCTGTGGTAAGCTCGTCGAATAATGAAGATACTGTGTTAAGGAGCTGTTGTATCTTGGCTACTGTTCATTGATTAATATATTGAACGCGCGATCAAACACATGTGTTGGTTTGTCGCAACACGGAAATATCACGTGACATACCCAACGTTTTTCATTGGTAACCAAAATTTGAGCATTCTTAACGACCACTTAACGAATGCATGAATACGTCTGCGAAACTTGAGACGATCGGAAATTGATTACAAATTTTCTACTGTTTACGCCTGACGTCCTGATTCCCCAATCATCTTCATAGTTCTCCACGAGATAAAAATAGAGATGTATTTTGCTACTAGCATGTTAGCTAAAACGGATGTTAAGTTTGCAAATCGCGTCAGGCAGCTAGGAACAGTGTTACGATACTAACGGTAGCTAACTAGCCAGACTAGTAGAAATTTAGTTGGGGTTATTAGTTTTAGATCATTTCTTTCCACTGACCACTTTGGTCAGTAAACAAAATACAAGCTTCTAACCTTGGCAAGAAAGAAATCTCAGAATTTCAACGAATGGCTGGTCAAAAAAAATTGCTCGGCTAGTAGCATGGAAGTTAACACAAACCATTAGACAAGTGTGTAGAGAAGTTATATCTAGCCCTGATGATTACAATAACTGCATACAAATCAGACAAACCCTACAAATCGTACGTACCTCATCAAAAGGTTTACTGAAAACTGTTCCCTGGTTGATGCTGCCAATGCTCTCAGTCTTGGATTTTAGCATAGGATCATTATCTTCACTGCTCATGTTGCTTTGAAGGCCACTGATGGGCGGCAAGGGTCTCTGTACCCCATTCTGCTGATCCAGCAAAGACCACTCTTTACTTCTGTCCACACTGAAATGACCTTCAGCCCAGCCATGAGTTTCCACCCATTTTTTACTTGAAGCCTCCAGTTTCATAGGAGCCGCAGGCCAGTCATGAGATGGCCCCTCTCTGTTAGATGCAGCCCATGGCTGGGGTGCCTCTACAACAGGTAATGGGTGTAGTCCACCAGAATCTACCTCACCCGCAGATCCGAGCTTAAGACCTTTTGGTTTGCGCGGGCCACGCTTCCTGCCCAATGGTTTTTCTGGTTTATCAGCCTTCTCTTTTCGGGTTCGTTTTTTCTTTGGTTTCTGATTCATTTGAAGGTCCATATTAAATAAATGCTCCTGACCTCTGACAACTTCACTATCTACGTTAAGTGGGTGCGGAGTGTGATGATGGTGGTGATGGTGATGATGGTGGTGGTGGTGATGTTGGCCATGTTGAAGATGACTGTCCAGGTCATTAGCAATTTCTCCATCTCTTTTCTTTGGAGGTCGGCCAGATCGCTTACGACCTAAGGAGGAGTAAACGCAACGATTTCTAAATGAAGATGCTAATTTACTGTTCAAGCAAGCAATTATGAACAAATTAGTGTATGTACTTTCGACATAACAATGTTAAAAGGGGAAACTGGAAATCAATGAAACTAGCCAACTACAGAATGAAAATCATCTGGATAACACCACAAAAAGGAATGTATCTCTTTACCTGGCTCTTTGTGTGGTCGCTCCAAACTATGGCCATCACTGGTTCCCTCTGTGTAGAAAAATATCAGAATATAATTTTTCGTTTCATTGAATAGTTAAATAATTAGCACGGGGTACCTTCCATTTATGCAAAAATACAGCATTAACGATTTGACCATAAGCTGTAACATTTGATGAGACCAGAAGACAACCATTTCCAGGAATTAAGAACTCGAACAGTTATGTTTTCTCGTTTGCACGATTTATGCGAAAACATCTATACCAATTAATAAGCATTTCAATGTGAAGGGAGTCATTATTTTGTATCATCACGCAACCCCTAATCAGTGAAAAGTCACAAAAATCTCATGAGCGAAAAAAAAAACACAAACATTTGCAACTTTTCAATACTTGATGAAAAAAAAGAATATTCAATTAGAAATCAATTGACTGGTAATGGTTTACAAAGCTATAAAAATTCTACACAGCACTGTGGGTTTGGAGAAGCAGTTAAAACGGGAACATACAGTAATGTGTTTGACCAGCGTCAGAGAAACAAAATTTCACTCGGACGTCCTTAGAGAATAATGAAAACGTTTGAAGATCAATAGCTTGGAGCCAACGTGCAGGTTAACTACTACAGAATTATTCCACGTACGTTTTGTAAGGGCGGACTACAGAAAGACCACACAGGGGAATATAGAATGGAAGAGTTAATGATGGAATGAAGGACTAAAGAAACTCAATATGGCTCAAATAAACACATACTACAAAGCACTAAGCATAGTACAGATTTATCTCCTGTTGCATTATTTTACATCAGACTATGAAGAGTTGCAGAGGAAATCAAGCACTTAAATTTGCTTTGCAAAAATGGTTTACAGTTAAGTTCGTTCTCTCTCAGTGGTTGAAAGGCACAAAATAAGAATCTGAATGCAAGAAACAATACAAAATGAAAATATAATGAAACTCACCGTTCAGTTCATCATCCCTTTTTTTTCTTCTTTTGTTCTTTTTGAAAGTTAACTTGAGTCCTTCCAACTAAAGTAAAGCCACAGACCTCCTTAATAAACTAATTACAACTGAAAGATTTTGTCAACCAAAGAATGACAGTTTTGAGGTATAAATCGTAAGAAAACGATTGATCCAAATAGAAGATAAATTAGATGAAAGACAATATGAAAATTCACCTGCGTTAATGAAAACTGACATGTTTCGGCATGTCTCGTGCCTTTCTCAAAATAGGCATAGAAATGAAGGATTGTAACTATAGAATATATTAACATAGATTTAAGATTATAATAGTAAATTATATAATCAAAGGCTTGACACTATTTCAATACAAAAAATAGTTTGAGCTATGGGATGGCTCTAATGTAATGATAGAATCTCTTAACATCTGTTTATTGCTTTCTGTAACATATAAATAAAGCTTTTAATTCGTGTAGAGGACAGAGATTTTTGAACCAATCAAAAGATAAAGCTTACACCAACTTTAATATGGTCAATCACAAACCATGTTTAATTCTCTGTCCTCTACACGAAGTGATGCCATAAATTGGCCATTTATAAATTACGGTCTAATGCCCACAAACAAAACCTTAAAGTCCGAGGCGAGGTGCTCACCATTCACACATTTACTGGCCTCGATTAAAGGTTATAGCTGTGAGCAGTGGACCAAAATTTGGAAATGAGCTGATCTTTTTATACTTCATTATTACCACGCTAATACTCATTCACAAACATAGTAAAGTCCAGTAATCCTGGCATTCCTTACCCTTACCCTTTTGACTTTGAAAGCCTTTGAAGGGTTCTCCCGTTCTTCCCCAGTAATACCAAAAGCTGAGGCAACACCACTGATATCTAGGTCTGCTCCAAGACCTGAGAAGCCAGCCAGTGTTGGTGATGGGACAGCCATCTGCATCTGGAGGAGGTCTGGTTTTTCAACCACAGGCCACTCTCCATTGATTACTAGGTCACACAGCTGGTCTAACCGTTGCATTACTACCTTGTCCTAGAATATTTCCGGTAGAGAAAAAAAAGTAGTTTACACTGCCCTAAAATCCCTAATCTGATAAAATAGATCTACTAAGCAGAAATGGCCTCTGTTTCCTAAAAGTTGGTTTTTAGTCACAATTTTATTATTCAAAAACTAACCAAAATTAGCCAACTTTAATTGGCAATCTATAGCGGTCTACCCGTTTAAGAAACTTCTACGGCATGAAAAATTTTAGTGCTTTTTTTCAGAACTCAAGGAATACTGTTGATGTTTTTCAATGCGAGACCTTTAAAAAATGCTTTCTTAGTGTTCTGAGATTGTTCTAGATTAATAATGTATTAAAAATAATTTGAATATTATTAGCGAAAATGACGTAAACAATATGATTGCTGTTAGTTGGCTGCCTTCAAGATGTGAGAATTATACTAGCAGTAATCATAGATTAGTGAAGTGCCTTCGATAGTTTAAAGGTTGGATAGGATGGCAAGTTTTCTAGCACTGTGGTAGAGGAATTGAACTTAGTCCTGTCCAGACCCTCTTGGAGAAATCCAAGATGGCGTCGATTAGGATCAACCACAAAATCGCGATTTTTTCCGCCTGCTCAGGAATGGAACTCAGACCCCTTCCCATCCCCCGGAGAAATCCAAAATGGCGTCGATTTGGATCAAGCACAAAATCGAGATTTTTTCCGTCTGCGCAAGATTATGATTGCGTTCTCCTAACGTCAAACGCAATTATAAATACGCTCTTCGTATTAGGTTAGGACGAGTAAATAAAAACCTTAAAATTCATTATAATCATAAATAAGATATCAAACATCTCCGTGCCTTCCCAGCCTAGAAAAAAATTTTTTTGGCAAAGTTTGTAAAAACCTTCGAGCTGGTCAAAACCTTCCATTGAGTCTTGGGTTTTCACTGATATGCTTCTAATTCTCCCAAACGTTTGCCTCAGTTTCACATGAGCCATGAGGGCACAACAAACAGGCTTTATTTCTTAAATATGACACTGTATGTGCTCATTTCACAAAGAGTTGACACTAACCTTTGGCCACCTAACTGATACGACGGTTGGGTCTCCAACACTGCTCAATCCATCTTGGGAGAAGTTATGTTGTGAGTCATCGTCCATCATCATAGGGTTTGCAGAGACTACAGAAAAAGGAGTTCCCCTAAAGCTTGACATCTCTTCATCAACAGACATAGTTTCCTGCTTAATTGCTGATCCATCATGCTGGTCATTGTCACAGTTTTCAGTCGGATCACCACTGTTAACAGGAGAAGGAAATTTCTCTGGTTTTATCTTACTAGTTGGGCTATTTTCAGGTCTAGGCGACAGCGATGGCTGTCTGGGCGTTTCTGAAGACTGGTCCTTTTCTACACTGGACGGTCCTGGAGTACCCTCAGGCATACTTTGTTCTATATGTTCTGTATCAGTACAGTCCACTGGAATACTCTTACTATCAATAGAACTTTCTGGTGTCAGTAGATGTTGAAGAAGGGACTTCTTCGTGTGCTCTTGAATGGTACATTCGCTTTTTTCTCGATCATTGCTCAATGCTGATACTCCACTCGCTGATGCAGCCACATTACCCCTTTCCGGTACAACAGCACCTTTACAATAAAAGCATAGTTTCTTTAAGGTAAGAAGCTACCCAATATCAAAAATATATCTCTGATAGACTTCGTGACTAAATTAATTATCACAGTTCATTGACTTTCCAGAACCTTTTTAAAGTGCATATGACATAAAAAAATTTCTTTTTGTTTTAAGCAGTTGCATAAGTGTAAAAAAACACTGTAGTACACAAAAAAGCCTAAATAGTATTCATAAACATGTTTTTTGAGGCCGTAAAATCCCTAAATTTTGTTGAAAAAGCGTCCCGGTGACTGGGTTCTAATTGACATCTTGTGACGTCAAGTTGTTTCCTCATGCAACCACAAAGTGCTTTTAAGAGTCTATTTTACTCGCTTATCATTCCATTCTGGTGCCACTGGCGCTCTAGCAACACATCTTCTTCCAGCTTTCTTCCTAACATGCTCTGTCGCCATGTTAATAGTATTTTTTTGCTCAAAACGACAAAAATCTTTTTAACAAGATAACATACCGTGAAAAAAGTAGAATCCGTATATTTGACATATTAAACTACAAGAAACAGTAAAAAACATTTTTATGTCATATGCACTTTAAGTAAATCCAGAATTTTCTTGATTTTCAATGCTTTACACTTGTATATGAAATATCAGTTTGACAAAAAAAAAACATGCTTTTACGATTCACCGACTTGCCTGAACCCTGACAAGGAATAAAACCAATGGCAGATCGCCTTTTAGAGAACTGTCATATTAATCAAAATTTATTCTTATTTTTTAGGGAAATATATTTTTGCTCTTTCTACAACTTTCAAAGAATTTACAGTGCATGGGATTTCTTTTATTCAACAACTGAACTTTCCAGGGTTTTAACGGAAAACGGAAACCCTATTAAATCCCGTTGAAAATTTTTTTTATTACACATTCCTATTCTGTAAGTTCGAAAACGATAAAAGGTTTAGAGGAGTATCAAAACCTTCTGTTTTACCAAAACTTGTTTAAAGGATTGAACAAGGGAAAACCAAAATTCGCAAAGCATTGCAAGGACAGCGGACAACCTGATTATGTAATGACGATCACGTACCGAGTGATGATGAGTCAGTCAGCTGCTGGGCTGAAGTATTTGCTTGTACATCCACAAAGCAAAGTTCTGGGTCATTCAGTAGATGATAATCTGTTCTGCTTATACCATGTCTATGGATAAAAACTCAATCAGCTGCAGTAATACAATTTATATCTAAGAGCACAAAACACGGTGCTCACTGAAAATTCTCCAGGGTTCTTTGTCAGCACCATAGCGGTTAAAAACAATATTTAACATTATTATAATTAAAATATAGTTAACAATTATCCGTCGAAGTGACGGTAAGCACCGATTATTCTAGTATCAGGATTCGAAATTCATTTTAACAACCATGTCACCTTGGGGCTATTTGGTGCAGTCCTGGGGCCATTTTCATTGATCTATATTTTCGCAAATTTTACCCTATATATTGATCGGGTTTTTTTAACATAACTGTTTCACATCAGAGAAGCAGTTTGCAACAATTTTTATATATATTCGTAATTTTACTGATCTTGTTAGAGTTTCAATAATTAAACAAAAAGTCTAAAAGCATGTACAGTAAATATTAAGTGCCGAGGTAGAGAATAAAATCAAGTATAAGTTTTGGGAATTGCAACGACAAAAAATAACAGCAACCATGTGCTGCGTTTCTTCGTGCCCGCGATATTTGTAGTCAGCCCATATTAAAAAATACAGAGGTACTTAATATTAGCAGAATCAGCAATGTTCTGAAATACCAGAGTTTCCGTTCATTTGTTGTATTTATAAGGTTTCAGTTCAGTGCAAATGGTGGTCAGTTATTTTGTGTAAATTAGAGTTTTATGGTGTACGTGGCACTGCGCTCGAATGGTTTAGGAGTTATCTTTCAAATAGGAGCCAGTTTGTTCAGTTCAATGGTGTTAGCTCCGCTCCTAAACATATACAATGCGGGGTGCCACAGGGCTCCATTTTAGGTCCTATCTTGTTTTTAATATATATTAATGATCTCTGTTATGTGTCTATAAACGTTTTGGATCTAATTTTATTTGCAGACGCCTGATACAAATACATTTTACTCACATAAAGACTCGAATTCACTTACACAAATTATAAGTGAAGAATTAATAGCAATAATAATAGTAAAAATTTATATAGCACTTTTTCCGAATTCGATCAAAAGCGCTTTACAATATAATAATTAAAATGAGTGAAATGGACAGAATTAATTAAAATATGAGATAAATTGAATAAAATAATCAACTATTAACTAATTATAAAGTTCTACATTAACCAAATTATCTGACTGGTTTAAAGCAAATAAGCTGTCTATAAATATTAAATATTCAAATTTTATCATATTTAAATCGAGGCCGAAAAAACATAATATTAATCTTAACTTTATTTTTCAATTAACGGCACAAATATTAATCGTGTTAAAGAAGTTGTGTTTTTAGGTGTTATCATTGTTGAAAGTCTCTCTCGGTCTCCTCAACTTCTAAATATTGCAAGAAAAGTATCGAAGTCTATCGGTATAACTTACAAGTCAAGTTTTTTCTTAAATCAGTCTTCTTCACTTTCATAGTATTACAGTTTAATTTGTCCATAATTATTTTATTGTGCTGGCGTATGGGGATCAACCTACCATTCTAAACTCAGACGCATTACAAACTCAGACGCATTACAACACAAGTAACACCCCAGATGTACTACTAAACATTCTCACACCTGTATCAGATATTCATTCATATAATACCAGGTATGCTGCAAACCGAAACTTCTTTAAGCCATCAGTACGCACTAATTACGGTACATCTGTATTTAAATTCTCTGCAACAAAAATTTGGGAATCTGTTCCATTAGAACTTAAATCTATACCATACTTCAAAAAGCGGTATAAAAGGTTGTTATTACACACTCAAGATTGACCATAGACGATTAAGCACTAGTTTAATTTTAATTCAATAATTAATTTATTTTAAAAAAAATTAAATTTTATTAACAAAATTATTGATAGAATTTATTACTAAAGGAAGGGAGTTGTTCGGCATATTGTACAGTGTTGATTTGTGTGACTAGCGCTTGGCAGACACTAGCATTTAAAGTGTTGGTGCTATTGGGTGCTGGTTGTATGGGTTGGTGCTGTGCGGTATGCGGAATATTTTTTTTCCTTCTATTCCTACTTACGTACTACAAATATTTATTTCTTCCTTTAAAATCATATTGTTGTGATTTAATGTCAATGTGTTGATTTAAATTCTACTTAACATATGGCCAACGCAAACTTAACGTAATATGACTGTGACCAACTCAAAAGCTCACCAGACTACTTTGGTCACTGTACACTGTTAAATGTTGTTCTTTTTTAGTTAATTTGCATCTATCTGTATCATTTAATATTATTATTATATACAATCTTATGTAATGTTTTATCTGCTGTAAACAATGTGCAATAAATAAGACTTGAACTTGATTTGCAACTGTTTGTGAATTCATAATTTTACGCATTGTATTTTAATATATTATTATCATAATTATCATTATTATTATTATCATTATTATATATTATAATTATTATTATCATTATCATTGTTATTATCATTGTTATTGTTATTATTATCATTATTGTTATCATTGTTATTATTATTATTACTCCGACGAAGGACTCCACTCTGAAATGACAATCTAATATTTTTTGTTCAAAACGGTTTGAAAATGTTTATTTTTAAAACTGTTTTATTCTCTTATGGACAAACAACATTTAGGTAACGATAATTGATACTTGTTAAAACTAAGTGGCGTCAAAGGAGCAAGTACCATTTGAGTATTATTTGACCAAGAACAAAAACGTTTTACAAAAGCGCTTGATTAGTTGCACTTTAAGGTTTAATTTGAAGTTTTACTTGACTTTTCGAGAAACGAGTTGACCTTTGAGGCAAAGATGTTTACGAGCTGGACGAAACAAAGCATTTCATAACATATATCTACTTGAAAAACATTTAATCAAAAAAGAAAACTAAATAGAGTAAATTAGTGCGATTTATATATTTAATTTTATTTCTCTACTACAAAATTGTCCGGTTTTCTTTTAATAAAACAAGTGCGCTCTCGAAGCGTACACACCCAACATGATGCATGCGTTCATTCCTTCCCAGGTCCCCTCTGAATTATACACGGGAAAAGCAAAAGCTTCCAAGGCACTAGGGTGAAATCAGGAAATAATCACTTTCAACTGTAACAAGGTAACAGGAAGTTTGCGATTCTTACTAGTCTGCGATCCGGCTCTTCTGATTTAATTTGGGAGGAGATCAACGTTAAAATTGGGAAAAGTAAGAGGAGCCTGCATAAAACTTAATGTGTTTAAACCCAACCTCCACCATGCGCTGTCAAATTCGGTCAAATATAAACCAATCAGCAAGCGTCAGAAATAGCATTTCAGCTGTCACTTCTAATCTGGCAATGCTTGCCGGATAAAATAGTGTTCTTCTAATTCCTGCGCTCTTCCGGCGCGAGATTTCTCGGTATTCAACGCCAAGACATGGCTAGCTGGAGGTCACTTAAACATAGTCTGTAATAATTTATGATTGATTGACTGACAGATTGATTGATTGATTGACAGATTGATTGATTGACAGATTGATTGATTGACAGATTGATTGACAGATTGATCGATTGCCTAACGGCCGAACTAATGAAAAAATACATGTACCGGGACATCAAAGAAACATCAAAGAAATAACCGTCCAATTGCTAAAGGGAGGCCGACATTAGTAAAGCCACTCACCTTTCATCGTATTCTGAAAAACCACTTCCCATGTTCGTGTGTCTTTGTATGAAAAATTGACGAAAACGGCGTCAGATTAGTGAAAAAAATCAGTGAAACTATAAATGCTCATAAACTCCATAAAAACTTTTTTGTTCTATATTATGACTAAAATAACATGAGTAGCTGGAAAACACGTAAATATGGTTTATTGTTTGATTAATTGATTGATTGACTGATTGATTGACAGATTGATAGATTAATTGATTGATCGTCTAACGGCGGAACTAATGAGAAAAACACGCCCCGTAACATCAAAGAAAAAGCCGTGCGAATTACTCACAGCGACCGATATGACTAAAACCATTCTCTGAAAAACATTTCCTTTTATGGTGACACAGTTTTCTTTCCCATCTCATTAAAGACTTGGATTATGTAGCCAAAATATAGTTTACATTATAGCATAAACAGTGTACAACTACCTCACAAAGCTTAACTCAAGCAATGTTTTCGGTTAGGATGCAACGAACCTGTAACCAAAGAAGCACAAATGCTCTCCTTGAAGTTCCATCAACCACCACATGTTCCTCCCCAATTCCAAAAGGAAACTGTTTCTCTAATACAATGGCACCAAGTAACGTTCCTCACTCTGAAACTACTGTGAACCAAATAACAATTCATCGTTCAAATATAAGAAGACGGCACCAAGCCGTTGATGAGGAACGGAATGAGCAAAGGATGGGAAATGACACTAAACCGCCAAGAATAATTGCTATTTGTTCAAACCGAGGTGCAGAAAGAAAAATCGTATATTTGAAAAATAATAGTTATGTTTTAGGCAACTCTTTGATGTGCCAGAGTAATCCCATTCAATCACACCAAAATGACCAAGAACAATCCCACCACCAAGTATCAAAAAGGAGCCAAGAGCTCAGTTGTATTAGAAAAGTACCACATATGGCCGGTAATCATAT
>JAOTRI020103100.1:0-24570 GCA_028564885.2 Zoanthus sanctaehelenae
ATTCTAAGTTATGTATTCAGTTAACTTTTATCGCAATGAGTACATAGTTATTCAGAAATGTAGTGCTTTCCAAGGATCGATCTGTATACAATTAAACAAAATATGATATCATTAATTTGGTCTTAATAATTAATTGTGCTTCACAGTTTATTTAGTTTTAGTTTTATTTAGTAGTTTAAATATTTTTGGTCAATCTAAGTTGGTCCGAGTGGATCCGAGTCGGAGTGACAATCCGAACCTGCCTGTTTTGGGTTCCAAAGAAGGTTGTTTTGGGTGCTTTTGGATGGTTTTGGGTGGTTTGGGGTGGTTTTGGATGGTTTTGGGTGATTTTGGATGGTTCCATGTTTTAGTAACTACCATTTTTTAGAACTTCAAAAATTTGCTTTAAAATTTTGTATTTTTAACGCAAAGCATGTCTTCTTAGCAAATTACTTTCTGCATGATTTAATTTTTCAAACTTTAAAAGTTTTTGAAATTCTCACGTTCAAATCCATTTATCGAGTAATGTTTTTCCACTCGCGTACAATTGAAGTCGATCATCTAAAACACATGAACAATCTCTTACTGATGATTTTTTTGAGGCCATTTATTTCTTATTACCAATCTTAAAAGCTTTTTTAGTTTTAGGTCGACCAAATGTAAGTTTTTCTTTTGTGATTTTTGTGATTTCGTGCAAAACAAGGAAGATTCAACTTCTGAAAGTCAAGTGTTTACGAAATATATTTAGCATTTTACAGGTCCTCACAAGTCGTACGCCCCATATTAGACGCCTATAATAAAGTCTTTGCAGCCCTTGAAGTTCATCTCATATGTCGCTTTTTTGTTTATATAGCCGTTAATAAAGTTGAGTCTACGAAATATCTCTGTGGTTATTATTTTTTAGAAAGAAGATGTGATTGACGGGATTCAAAGCTTATGAGTCGATTCAGTGTATCGCTGATCTAAACAATCGTATAATCAATATTATTGTTTGGAGATAAAAACTTACCAAATAGTATATTTGGTTGTTTTCAGAAACTCAATTTACTGAGTATGATATGTCAATTTGCACGTATGTACTATATATAAACAGTACAGTGTAATTTTAGGCTTAGAATTTCGAGTTTTACATCGATTTGTTTTTTGTTTTACAGTCAAATTCAAAGTAGAAAGTAATTGAGTTAAAGATATATATTAATCTGCTTCAAAGGATTTACTAACTTGGATAATGTAAAATTTAGAGAAAACAAATTTATTGACTTCTGGTAGTATAAATATTTCATATAAACTGAGTGTAGGGTCCATGCTAGAAGTTATTTAGTAATACTCAATTTTTATTGGCTATTAAACAATGGCAATGTTACAAAGTTTCCCCCTGCTGAGACTCGGAACAATATATTTAAAGTTCGATATATTTCCTCAAAGATTGTCAAATATTATGTTTAGAGACGTTTCTATAAAATTTAAGATACCAAAAAACTGGCAAACCTCATGAGATCTGTATTGAGCTTTTTCCCTGGCATATTTGCCTCATTAGATCATCAGTTTGTCATTTTTTTAATGAAACAGGGGTATCAATCACATAATGCCAGTTGTGTTTGCAAGTTTGGTTTCTTGACACAAAACATAGTACAAATGTTTATTTATTTAAATCATTTCTCCAGCAAGCATTTGAAGGGTTTTACTCTTACACTCCTCAGAACACAATTCTTGTATTACTGCTAGCACTGGAAGTTTAAACTGAAGGTTTGTTATTGAATAATTACAGATTGGCTTACTAGTTCATAATCATGACCATTTGATTCAAAATATGACATTGAATAGTACATGGTCAAGTTTTGAATGACTTTTGGATAATCAGTTCAGACAATGAAACATTGTCAATTAAATTGATAATTTGTTGGTCCATTTCATAAAACGACTCAATGTGTCAAATTCATCTTCTAATAATGTAATAAGTTGTTAATACGATGTATGTAGTGTCAAGGAGTTTAACTGAACTTTTCTTTAGGTATGGAAGAGAAAATGGTTTGTACTTCGCAGAAAATCACCTCAAGGAAAGCCTCGCTTGGAATACTGCTCAAGTGAAAAATCATGTGCCGAAGGAAAAAACCGAACAATCATTCCCCTTGATGGAATAACTGACATTACAAGAGCACAATCTCGCACTCATGCACATACAATAATGATAGTGTCACAAGAAATCAAACTGTTTTTAGCTGGTGAGAGTGAAAAAGACAGTAAGGAGTGGCTCATTCTTATGAAGGAACTTGTTCTACCGGAACCAAAAATGTTTCCATCGATTAAAGGAGGAGATATTTACGGTAAGCAAAAATTAACCATAGAAGTCCTTACGCCAGTAGTTGTCTGCACCTGCGGCATACCCATGGTGCGCAGGCACGTTGGACTCGTTGTCGTTGTTGGCGTCCATCTTGTTAGTCCCTTTCGTTGTTGCATGATGGTTCTTCCTCTATTTACTGGCGTTATAAGTGTAATATTATCCATCATTAGTTTATGCACCTGAATTTTAAACTTTCGCACAAGTTCAATGAACATAAAAAATGTTCTTCACGATGGTGTACTGTGTTTGGTCGCTGACTATTTTTCCAAAGACCTTTTCCACTCAACTTCTTAATTAGGACTACCTATTTGTACCCTTAAAACACTTACTCATACAACTTTATCCAAGTTTCAAGCTAGCCTAGATAATTTCCTATTCCTACCAACTTCACAGGCTCTGCATATTTTATGAATATATTTTTATTTTTTGTTAGGCTTTTATGAAGTGACGGTGATCCGGAGTAATGACTCTGAGCGATTGCACTTGGCTGGTGTTTACCTTATGACTGTTCGTAAACATTTTCTCAGTCTTCATAATAACAAGACTGGTGATAGAGTTCAACAGTGGGAACTGGAATATTTACCTAGATTTAGACTGCAAAGACTAAGTCACCTGCAGGATAGAGACAAGATTTTAATTATCAAAGCTGGCAGGTAACTACTAGAGTATAGAATTGTATTTTGTAATTGTATGATGACAAGTGAAGTTTGACAATGCTGGAAGCTCATTACGAAGGGAATCATCTTCTGTAGTGGATTTTTCACCAGTTGCAGGAGTAAGTGTGTCTACTTTTAGAATGTCATGACAACCAAACAAATTTCCTAACATCATGCATTAATATAAAAACTACACACTAAACTTGTAAATTTACTGCTATAGTATAATATTGGCAACCAGCAAGAATAGGACAAAGTGCACATTATGATATGTGGATCAGTTACATGACTTTTGTACTCAGTTTTTGTTGGCTCCACTAATCCTGTGGTGTTAATGTTTTGTGTGATTGACACATTTATATCATTAAGTTTAAAAAGATGGTGATAGAAGCCAGTCAGACCTTGAGTACATATTTTTGCTGATCAGGGACCAATGTTGTGACCTGTGGGTTTGCCACTAGATTTGGTCTGTTGCCAACTAACTTTATGCTCGTGGTTATCAGTCTGGCCACTCTGATTTCAAGTTATTATTAGATCACAGCTTTCAAAACATAGTGTTGTGCATCGCAAGCTAGTCTAGTTTCCAACGTCAACTTTTACCATGATTTCTTTTTCAAACTCCAGTCATGCTTTAAGACACCCGACCCTGCTTTTCATTTTACATCTCCAACTTGAAATCTCTATGAAATCCCTGTAGATGCTGGCAACCATCCTAATTGTGTTACTTTTAAAGTACTTATTCAATTATACTACTCTCTTATTTACCCATATGTCATTTATGGCATTTCTGTTTGGGGAAATACCTACACTTCTGATTGTACTTCAGAAAAAAGCAATATGTATCATAGTGCTCTTATTATGTTTGAATTTCATGCAAATAATTTGCCCAGTGCCTTTGATAATTTTTTTACTTTAGCTAAAAACCAATTGTTTTGACTGCCTTTAGTTAGAACCAATTAATATGGTAAATTTGCACTTCAATATCAAGGCCCACTTACACATGCAATGACATCGATACATCAATCAAGACAAAATCAGAAAAAAAAAATTTAAATCCAAATTTATTAAAGAAGTCCTCAACAAATATTAGTTTATCCATCCACATAGTCTTGTTGATATGTTGTTGTTTTGTTTGTATACTTTTTGTGATTTTTGTTTATACTATATGTATTCTGTTTTATCTTTTGTTGTCATTATCTACTTCTCTTGACTACACAATACTTTAAATTCCAAAAGAAGGTTATTTGACTCAATTAACGCTAAGTTATTTCAGATAACCTGTACCATTTTTCTTGGTTATATATTAATTATTAAAATTTTACTTATAGCTTTCATTATATATACTTTTTTGTAAATTAAATTTTTAATTGTCAATTTGTTAAAATATGGTACAAACAAATGTGATGTTGATTAAATTTAATAGACCAATGTCTAAACTTGTAACATTGGTAAACAACCAAAATTGGTAATGACCTGTCAGCTACACAGAACCAAAGGAGTGAACACTATAAAATCATCAGCTCCTTTCATTAATTACAACATTGAATTTTATAGATTATATGTTCATTTCATTGCAGAGGCTGCAAATCTGGTGAAGGAGAATTTCAGTTTTTAACAAGACATGGAAGAGAAATTTTAGAGACAGTAAAATGCCAAACGCAAAGACTTGTAAATACAAGAAAGTTTAATGCAAATAGAGTACCTTCAGTTGAGTCTGTGCCGTGCACCCGTTCATCTGAAAATGAGACAGTTGAAAGTTTAACAAGTGCTGCATCATTTAACGATAGTGAGTCACGTGATCGCTCAGTCAGCAACTCTAGTCATCAGTCGTGAAGTTGATAAATACCATCAAATGAAAGTGAATATTTTTACAGTTACTACAAAGCTGCATAATTACAGTATTTAGTTTTGTTGATGAAAATAGTTGATCTTCGCTTCAAAACTTGAGTTTAATGGTTTCAGGTTTTGTGATATAATTTCGCTTTAAACTGCATGCATATTGTATCAGTATCCTAACTGTATCCTACCTCGTGCTTTTGACAACTTTTTTACTGCTATAAGCAGAAGACACAATTATGGTACTCGTATGGCGTCAAAATCTACATTCATTTTTCCAAAAATTAGAACAAACTATGGAAAATTTATTATTAGATATTTTGGACCAAAAATTCAGATTTCCTTGTTTTAAACGGGAACTCAAAAACGTTTTATTGATGGTTTTATCACTAATAGCAATTCACTTTTCCGGAAGCTTTTTTTTTTACCATATTTCCTTTTTATGTTTTTTTTTTCTCTTCAACCCACTTTTCTCGTACATATTAAGAGCTTATTTAAAATAGAATGGGCACCTGATCTGACTAGATTAGCTTTTCATAGTTATTTCGGGTATCCAACCACTAGAGTTTATATTTATGATTCAAATAATATACTGCATACAAAGGTTATGGAAATAAATAATGTTGTCTTTCATGTGTCAGTCATATAATGTCCAAAAAATTTTCTCCTTAGGATTACCTACAATCCATTCCCTAAATGTATATATTCTTTGAAGAAAGAATTTTTGAGTGCACTATTCATTAATAAATAGGTGTGTTTGACAATCTGAGGTTGTAAATTTTATGCAAGCCAACTTTTGTTACAGTAGTGTAGACTATACATGTATAGACATTTTTCGCGCGCTTTTTGTAAGACGTGAGCGTGCGTCTAACTCGATAAACTCAAAGTTGCTATTTCTTGCATCTGGGAAGTTACTGTACGCTATTTTTTTCGACGTAAATTCCATCTATTTTAACTTTCAATTCTCTTTTTATCATGGAAGACGACATATTAGACGAAGAGTTACCAAATTTCTCAATTAAGTTTAATTTCAAGAAAATTCAGTTAATAAAAACAGCGAAGAGGTGAAGTTTGCATCTCTGACGGACGCGGAAATAGAAAACATTTTAGAGAAACTCAAATGTTCTAAAAGAAATAATTCCGACTGCGTAGCGTGTGTCTATCGTGTTATGAATGCACTTGGGAAGTTGGTAGAGGACTCGAGAAGCTGGAGAAGAACTCGGCATCGTCCCGTGCTGCTCAAACGCTTTTTTCGTGCTCTCCCAACTTCCCGCGTGCATCCATAACACGATAGACACCGCTATGCAGTCGGAATTATTTCTTAATTATATAGTTGCCTGTCCAATTCGGAACACATTACAATCTTCGAATGGCACTAACAACAAACATGTTCATATGATAAGCGGTTTAAGTTTACACCATATTGAGAGTCGATTCAAGTATGTCGCTAGCATTTCCGGCCTGGTACAAAGGATAAATAAATAAAGGCGTTTCATTTGACATGTTTTTGCACATAAGTGAAATACAACATGTTTACAAGATTAAAGATATATAAAAATTTCAATCATAATACAAGTACAAATTATTTAGAAAAACAAAATTCTAATAATAATACTAATTCGATATGATATAAAATGATAATGTTAATGATTTATTGTAAGATCGTGGAAGCGATATTCTATTGTTGCTACGGAAAGAACGTATACAACCTGATGCCTGGGGGGAACATTACCGTAGAAAATCGAGGTATGCTTACACGCTGCATTGAAGATTTTCTTGCATATGCAGTGACTCCTTTCGGCAACAGGTTTGATGAGCACTGGGATAACGCAGTTTCATAGTCACAGCCAGGAAGTATATGATCCGCATTGCACGCTTTTGCACTCTTTCCAATTGCAGAATTAGATATAATTTGGTAATAAAAATGTAAATTCTACACCGTAAAAAAGAAATACTAAAAATACTTTACGGTGTAGAATTTACATTTTTATTACCAAATTGTTCCTTTAGAAACACCGACGCAGCTCAAACTAGCTTACTGCTAGTTATTTTTCTAGAATTAGATATAATTGGATGGCATTGTTCCAAACTGTGCAAGCATATTCCATCACAGAACGAATTTGTGCGCAACATACCGACTTGCAAGGTGCGGCGTTGGAAATCTGGCGCGTTTCAAGAACTCTTAACAGGTGTAGTCGTTTGGATACCTTAGTCACAATCTCATCAATGTTTAGATTCCATTTCGGATTCTCACTGAGGGTAACGCCCAGCAAATTATGTGACTTCTCCTTTTCGAGAGGTGTACCTTTAACTGTGAGCTGACGCACATCAGGATCTTTTGCAAGAAAGAAATGCGTAGTTCTTTACACTTCTTCGGATTCAGATTCATAAAATTCTCCTTTGCCCATTTTGTAATGTGATCGAGGTCTGTCTGCAAGGCAGATTGGGTGTTAATGCGAGGTGCTGCGCTTACTAAGTTTGTGGATCCTATGTGAAACGGTTATTCGAGGTGCGGCACTTATTCAAACTAAAAATCACAAACCACCCGTTCTCAACACTACCGTATTTTGCCCGAACTTTACGCATGGACACAACCGGCTCCAACTAAGTAACTTTAAAGCAAGTTATTTAAGCAACCATGGACAGCTGTTTTGTCCTTGCTAGGACCCATCCGCACGGTATATATAGCTTTTCAGCCACAAGCAAAAAGCTACGAGGACTAGTTCAGAGAATTAACTGCTTCAAAGCTTAAGTCCCTCCACTTGCGACGCTTAACCGAAGTGCGGTGTTTATTCGAGTATGTACGGTATTGGTAGCTAGAGTAAGCTCCAAATCGAAACAGCTCCAACAGCGAAGATAACCGCATAATGGCTATCAGTACCAAATGTAGTCGATAGAGCTCCGCGGCGCTCTTTAAATTTTTAGAGCTTCAGATGCGGTGCTTATTCTAGCGTGAAGGTCAATCGAGGGCGGCGCTCTTGAATTTATCAAAACATTTTTAATAAAGTAAACAAGCTTTAAATATCTTATATTTGACATAAGTTCGCTATAAAGTAAAAGTTATTAAAAATATATTAGGCTTTAGAGTTTCTAAAAATAGTTAAAAACAGCAAACGTTTTCGACAAAAATTGTCATCCTCAGGGTTCTTTTGCCGCTGAAACGTTTAAGAAATAAATAGTCTTAAGTTACCCCCATGGGACAAAGTAGTAGGGATATACCGATTCTGGCGCAATCCATTATGTGCATTCTAAAATGCGCTAGAATCACGCGCAATCCAATTCTGCACATGTGTGATTCCGAGCGCAATCTCATTCTGCGCATGCGCGTGATTTCGGTGCAATCGTGATTTTTGCGCATGCGTGATTTCAGTGCATGCTGTGCATTCTGCGCATGCGCGTGATTTCGGTGCAATCGTGATTCTACCCCAAAATAGCATCCAAAAAGTGTGAAATTATTTAGAGATATCTAGATAGAAGGGTAAAATAACGCGCACGACCGTTAATTAGGCGACCGCACAATACTGATGATAGTATATCTGCGCGCGGGATGGCGGAGGGGAGGCAACCCGCCCCTCCGGGGCGGGTTGGGTCCCCCGCGCGCGATACTTATCATCCTGAGCGGTGCCTTAGTGTTGCCCAACCCCACCGCTCAACAAGCCACGAATGATAATTTAACCTCTGTGAAAAAATTGAGAAAAGGATTTAGAGATTTGAATATTACAACATAGATATGGAACGATACACTGTGAAAGAGTTGAAAGCGCTAGCCAAAGAGAGAGGGATCAAAGGCTACTACAAATTGCGTAAAGCCGAACTCATTGAGGCTTTGGGTAGACTTGAAGCGGGGGTATCACCGCCACCACCACAACCTACAGACAAGACCGAAGGTCTCGAAGAGATACAACCGAAACAACGCTATGAGTGCATACATGGTATAGTTAAATATTGGTGTAAGGATTGTAAAGGATCACAGATCTGCCCTCATAACAAACGTAAATATCATTGTAAAGACTGTAACGGTAGTGGTATTTGTGAGCATAAACGAGTGAGGTATTTTTGCATAGAATGTGGAGGAAAAGGAATATGCGCCCATGGAAGGCAGAGAAGCCTCTGTAAGGAATGTGGAGGAAAAGGAATATGCGCTCATGGAAGGCAGAGAGGCCTCTGTAAGGAATGTGGAGGAAAAGGAATATGCATCCATGGAAGACGGAGATGTTTCTGTGTGCAGTGCGGCGGCTCGCAAATATGTATTCATAGCAAACGAAAGAGTAAATGTAAAGAGTGTCGTGTTTAAATTATACTACAACTTTCGTAACGCAATCCACGTTATGAAATCCTCAGACAGGGTTTACAACCCTAACGCGCTTTTCGGAATAGTAACCAATCTGTTACGCCTGCAGTCAACATCAATACGATCAAATTAATCTCATGTTTCGACATTGACTCATCGTGAGAAGTGCTTCGCTCTGGGACAGCGCTTTGCGCTTCTAGGTCTCCTCTGTGGGCGGCGGTACCAGGGTGAGGGTGTTTCTCTCTATGGATACGTACAACCTCTGCATGTGGTAATTTAACCTTACTTCTCCCAAGGTTGTGTCTAATCCCAACCGGCTTTATCACCATGTTAATTTCTGGATTGACACCCAATTTCATACCGTGGCTAGCACGCTTGAGTTTGTTGTTGTAGCCAACAACGCTCTCTGTATTGATCACCATTCTCGATGGCATCAACCACGTCCCAGGTGATATCGCCAAATCCAACTTGACTTTCGCTTCTTCTACAGCGAGTTGGAATCGTTGAACAGACTTACTGATGTCGGTCTGTTGAATCGCGTCTTCAAACAACACCAAAAACTCATCCCTCACTTCTTGAGCACTTCCACTATCTCCAAGGATGCTGCTACGAACGTTCACCTGCGACCCTAAAATGCAGTACACAAACGCTTCAATGGACTGATTGATTCTGCCCAGTCCCGCAGCTGTAAGTCCGTAGGAGGAATTACTCACAAAATATTCGTATTGGTTAGCCGATTCTGTATTGTACATGTACTGAATCAGATTGCCATCAGCAGCTCTTCCACCCTCATCACTGAACTTGAAGTGTCCTGGATATAGGTATCCAGTCTTTCGATATCCTCTAATCCAGATGTATACATCACCTAAACCGTGATTTCCACCATTCTTGAATCGGAAGTCTGCGTTAGGGCTAATACCAAACTCATCACACAACCTATTGTACGAGGGTATGTCATATTTAGAATCTTTCTGCTCGAATACGGAATCACCTGGTAATGCACTCGCATTCTGAATACCACCAAGCTGGAATAGAATACGTCTCACTGTAAAGTAGACGTGGAACCATAGAAACGATCTGACCTGTGGTGGCAGGGTAAGCTCGCTGTCTGTCTGATCGATATTCACCGAACCTGCAAGCTTCTTTTCAAACAACAATCTTGAACTAATCCCACACCCTGAGGTGGCACACCACACCGCAAAGTTGAGCTGTTGCGGCCAATATTTCATACTTGGCTCCCTCAACCACTGCCGAGCCTCGCTACCGCTATGATGTGTAAGCTGTAGATCGTCGCCGTTAAAAATATCACGGAAGCTTATTTTGAAGTGGTCAGTAGGTGTTACAAATATTGTTTGGTTTGTGAGCTTTTCACCTAAACCAGAGGCTTCTGGTGTTACGCTAAATGGAATCGCTGGCGAGAAGAGTTTGGGTGTTGTGTTCAGTGTCAGCGCTAGTGGGAATCCTGATGGCATTCCCAACTCCCTCTTCATTTCCTCTGAGAAGTACAAACTCGGCTTAAGTTTGAGTGTATAATCATCGAATACTGCAGTTAAACCGCCATCACTGCCATGAAACATGACGTTCGGTCTTCCCATGAAGTCTTGAATCGTAAACTTCGAGAGATTCGCATTTGGATATCGCAACTTAAACCTCTCAAGTATCTTCATCTTATTATCTGTTGCTGATAATAAGATTACTTTTTTAATTCACCCTCATGGGTTACCACTTATCCTTCATGGACGATGCATTGAACTTCCATCCCTTGGGCCCTCGTTCGTACGAGAAGATCATCGTGCGGGCGTGGTTAGACCGCTTAGGTCCCTTAGGATTTCTGAACGAACCTCTTTTCGTATCTGAGATAAATCTTTCTCCGAGGGATTTACGCTTTTTTCAGCCTCCTTGCGGTGTTTTCGTCGGATGGATTGTTTCAGTTTTTCAAACTTGTCCACCTCTCCCAAAATTAACGAAAATTCTTTGTCGGAGATCTCGTTGTCCTGCAGCGCCTTGGATACCAGGTCACGAATAGTGTTTGCCTTTGCCTTTGCAAGGGTGACGGTCTGTTCGTGTTTACTCACTTTGTATGAAAGCCGTTTTGAAGCGAAGGCACATCCCACCGATACTCCCCCGCAGAGGCCACCGAGAGCACCCAAAGGAATACCAATAACAGCACCGAAACCGGTGAGGGATGTTCCCAACCCACTACCGCTCAAAATAACTGAGAGTACACCGCTACCAACACTGGCTTTGGTGAATATCCCTCTCGCGCGGTTGTACTTCTTCCTGACACCTTCATAGTGCTTCAAATCCTTTTCTATTTCACTCAACGCATCGCATGCTTTTTGAAGCCTGAAATTGCTAGGGGTAGGGGTACTGCTCTCAGACAATTGCGAATATATCTTACTATATTCCTCCATAATTTATGTTTAGTCTAGAAGGAAATCTTTAATTGAATGTGAATAGGTTCTACTACATGAAACTTATTATAATTTTCATCTAAAATCTTCAATTTGAAGTAGTTTATAAGATTTTTACTATGTGAGACTGGTAAACTAGGGTATGACCCTTCATTGCTAGCTGGTATTACAGCTAGCAATTCAGAAGGCTTTATTTTTATACTATCTTTAGTGGCTAGTGTAGGGGCATCATATGAAGACTTCGATTCTACTAGATCACAAAACAATCTTAGCGACTTTTTACTTAACCACTCCACTCTCGTATAAGAAGTTGCACTTATTTTCTCCGTGATGCCCATAGCTTGTGACAGACTTTTACTAAATCTGAGATCAGTAGAAGGATGATTGTCAAGGGATAAGGTATAAAATCCTGTAGAAGATTTTTGAATATAAATAATATTATTTTTAACGGTTGATAAGATTTCATTGATCTTTTTCATTGAATAAGTACCCGCTTCAATAGTGTGAATTATGTCTCCATCACTATTTTCATTACGCCAAGGACTGTAAATCTTACCTGTGTCATTTAATGTTACCAATCTGTCAGGAATATGTGCGTCTAAAAGTTGAATCTCTTTTGCGCCTCTCAAGGGCGGCTCCACCCTAACTATTGTTTCGGTAGACTGAATGTTTATCGTTAAGTATGTCGACATGTTTTTTTTACTTACCGCCCTTTTTTTTAAACTGTTCCACAAGGAAGAGGACCACGGCCACTATAAGCAGCCAAGCATTCTTACCTAGAAATCCGATGACCTCCCCTGCTGTTTTGAAGATGAAACTGGCAATAGCACCCACCATTCCAGGTAAAATCGCACCGATTTTCTTCCCAAGCCCTTTCAAGGCGTTTCCAACCCCTCGTGCAACGGTACTCAACCCATTCTTCAGGTTAGATACAATACTTCCGATGACAACACCTACTGCAGTCAATACGGCAACAACTGTAAAACCATACTTCTTGAAAATAGCCTTGACTCTCTCTCGCAGGGTCATCCTCTCCTCTATCTGCTCATTCTCACGTTCGAGCTGATCAATCTCATCTTGTTCCTCATCTATTAGACTGTCAAATCTTGGCCTTGAGCTTGGGCCTGCTTTGTCGCGATCCGATTCTAATTCCTTTACTGTTTTCTTACGTCTAGAGATTTCCTCTTCGTTACCTCTGACTACTTCATCAGCTCTAGGACCAAGAGTTCTCTTTATTTTTATATTCTTACCTTTTTTGAATAATTCTTCATTAATATCACCATCCTCATCTATAATAACATGTGGCACTGATCTTCCTTTTCTTTCCTGAAGAGTTGCAAGAACCTCACCACCTTCACCCAAGGTAGCAACGAAAGAGGAACCTTTTTGTTTAGCTTTTGGGAAATATCTTTTAATTTTATCCCAAGCCTCTTCTTGTTTACGTTCCTGGGATTTAACTCGCAGTTCTCCTTCTATAAACGAAGTTTCTTCTTTATCGTTAGTAGACGTCTTGTATACAACATCTTTTCGACTCTTTTTTCTTTGCTTCTCCACGTTTTCTATGATGGAGGTTCCAAACGTGCTGGATTTCTGAGGAGTAGACGTATCGTGTACATCTTCCGATCCGCGTCTAGTTGAAGACATCGGTATATTTTCTGCATCTTCATCCTCATCAAGGTTGACCTCATTATCGAAAGGAATTAGCCTGTCTGTATCCATGATTCCTTATTTGTTTCAAAATAAAGAGTCTTTTTAAGTAGTTGACGTAGAGTTTCACTCTACAAAAATCTGCTTACGGCATAACCCAAAGCCAACATCCCTCCACCAACATAAACCATCTCACCAATCCTTTGATCGCTACTTGGTCTGTAATAATCGGAGAACTTTGGCTCATCTCCAAGTTGTAGATGAACAGGGTGCTTCACATTGTATAATTTCAAAGCCTCATCAGTATCTGATAGATCTTGTGATGCTTTTCGCTCTTCACCCCTTCGACGCGAGTACCAATCGAGTAGTTTCTCACGCTTCGCTTGATATGCAGCATAATCTTTTTGGTATTTCTCTATTGCTTTATCGTGCCTTTTTCGCTCAGCATCTAACGATGCCGAAGACGATCCACTAAGATACTTGGCGAGGTACGAACCTCCGACGAAGGTTGATGCATTCAAAACAGCACCACCCACCATCATTGCTATTGTCGCCATATCCTTTCACTTGGTAATCACCCACATAAACCTTTAAGGCTGACTACAACAACTTTGGCAGAATCTTTTGCGTTTCCAGATAATCCTTCAGAGCCATACTTGCAGAAAGTACAGCAACCCATTTCGCATAGTTTGTGATATTATTTGAGGGGTCGCTCAGAAATGATTCTTTCATTGCCTTCTTGGCGACGTAGCCAACACCGGCACTAAGCCCCATTAGGACTGCTGAATCAGTTACCGTTTTCACGAGTTTGTTTTCATTCGACATGATTCTTTATGCGTTTGAATAAGGAAAGCTTTAAGGTGTTTAACGTCCTTCCACTACAACATACCTATTTTTGGAGTGTCGCCTTGTGGGGTGACACTCCGAGTCGGAACAGGTATTTTTGATGGGGGAGGCTCGCCCCTCGGGGTTGTACTTTGTAATACCGTCGTAACAGGCTGCCAATCAAAGGTTGGGGTTGTGGTACGCCCTGCATACCTCATATACATATCAAATGCTGCAAACCCTATTCCGATGATGGATATCACAGTTGAAAAAGAAAGCTCTGGAATCCACCCCTCCCCAGGAGCCTCCTCCTGAGTACTACCAGGAGATTCTGAACTCGCCTCCGCTTCACGCTTCATTTCACGTGCAAGTGCATCTTTAGCCTTTTTGTTATATTCTGCTAGTTTCTTACCAGCAGCAACCTTTTTGGGGTCTTTCTCCCCCTTCCGAAGCTTATTCTTTTCAGCGCTAGGCTCCTTCGTAATTTGTTCAACTTTAGCTTGATCTTCAGACATGATTACTTATTTGGTATAAATAAGTAATACTCTTAAGTTGATTCGTTCTCAGGATGCTTAAGCACCCTTCTTAGGTATTACCAGGCCTTTCTCAGTCAATCTCTATAAACTCTTCGTCTGACTTAACGCTTGCGCTTTTACGCTTCAAGAGGGGGTGTTCGAACCCATCCTCGAATTCGTCATCACTCACCTCCTCTTCAGAGATTGTGGTATTTGGTGCAAGCTTGCGACGCTTGGTTAATCTTGAGCTATCTCCACTCGGAGTGAAGTTCATCTCAGCTAGACGTAGTCTCACCGAGGCTCCATAACTAGCATTCTGTCCGTGTGACCCCCAAAAGATACCATCCCAGTTTATGACAGGGTGTCCGTCACCACGAGTTGATATGTACTTGTAAGGAGACACAAGCTTGTCACCAGGTCCATAGATCTTGGTTTCGCATCTCATATTCTTACCCTTGCCTTTGGTGGCAAGCTTGATGTACATCTTCTGAGGTTTTGAGGTGTCTTTGATCTTCTTTTTAGTCTTCTTGTCGGTGGTGAAGGGGTAGTCATACAGAGGTTTGACAGCGTACGACCAGTCTTCTTCAGCCTTGGCAGTTGCATAAGCGTTGTAGGTTGGGGCGGGGACCTTGCGGTTGGCCTTACCCTTCACGCTACAGAAGCGTTTCATAGCTTTGCATGTAATCTCCCACATCTCATCGAGAGCAAACCTCGTAGCCTTCTCGGATTCCGAAGGGTTGTCTACCGTTGAAAGAGACGTGAGAGGGTATGCGATCTGAAACCCTTCAATGGTGTCTGAGTTTTGCCTCTCTTTAGTTGAACCAAAGGGATAGGTGGCACTAACACCCCAGAAGTTCTGTGGAGCCAACTCTATATATATAGGCTGCTTCTCCCCATTTGGACCTGGTAGGTACACTTCTGAGGTGATCCACTCGACGGTGTTGCCGCCCTTGGTGAACGAATGAGTTACAGGCTCTTCAACAACGACTGCATCCCAGTCAAAAAATTCATCGGTCAGAGCTACAAAGACTTCGTTTACAGTTTCTGATTTGCTTGTGGTGCTCATTTTGTTGTTGGATGTTTCTTGTTCTTAGTTACCAAATGTGAAACTTTTAAGCCAATATTCCGAGGTTTTTTTCAAGGGTTATTAAGCACCCTGCTCAAGGCATACTCAAGGAGACTTAAGCATCCTGCTCAAAGCATGCTCAAGGATGATTAAGCACCCTGCTCAGGGTTGCTTAAGTCCCCTTGAGCGCCCTCTTGTGTTGTATTAGAATTCTCCTGTTTTGGTCCAAGTTTGATATGCTTAGCAACCTGAAAGAGCCCGCTAGAAAGTGCTATCATTCTCCCACCCCTCAATACCAAAAGGCCAACAAAGTTTGCTAGCTCCCTTTTGACACGATCATCACCCTGCAAGTCTTTGCTAAGAGCTTCAGAATCATCTATGGGGAGTGCATAGGATATGATTTTTGATGCTGCTTGAAGTGCTGAGTCTACTAGCCCACCAGTTACCTGTTTGCCTAATACGACCTGGTAACGGGTATAGTACTTCCCAACCTCTTTTGGGGAGAGTTTCGTGATGTTACCCAGACTCATATCAACACCTAAGAATTCCTTTGTGGTACCTAGAGAGGCGAGAATGGCTAAGGATTCTCGTTTAGCTTCAATGTCTTCATCTTCAAGTCTTGTGGTGGGGGATGGTGTGTCAGGCATATCCACACCCTTCAGATCCTCAATATAATCATCAACGCTTGCCATAGCTTTTTCAAAACACCGCGGGGATCTCTAAGCAGATTTCGAATGGATGACGTAAAGATATACACAACCTCGAATACTTCTCCTTTTTGAGTAGTTCCACAAACTTTTTTCGAGTCTCGACGTCTAAATCACCACCATAATCTTCAAACAGTGTTTTGGTGCCGATTTGCGATGGGTTATGAAATGAAACCACACAGGCTACGTTGTCGCGGAATGGTTTTGCTATGGATGTTAGTTGCTGGGTAAGTACCCACACTGATATTCCATCATGTCTACCCGAGAAGGCTAGGTCGATAAACTTGTTGGAGCGTTGTTTCAGATCTTTCGATACGGCACAATCATCCAAAATAAGTAAGGTATTGGTACCGGAGAATAACGTCGCACAATCGATCAACAACTCGTTAATCTCATCAGCGTTACTAGAATCTGGAGATAATACCAAGAATCGTTTGTCTCCTCTGGCGAACCTGTGGTACGTCTTATTCTTTGCATAAGTGGGGCACACAAGTACAATGTACTCAAACACCTTGCGGAATGGTCCTCGGAGCTGTTCTGTGAGGTACTTCGTCTTGCCACAGTTTGTCAGTCCCGTTATAATACAATGAAAGGGCATTTTGTCTCGTAACTCCTGCATAGCTATGCTTTAGTATACTCTTCTGATACTGAAGAGTATTTGTTTTAACTCGATGCTCATTTTACGATGGAACGTAAGCTTGAATTCACGATCTCCATACAAGCATCAGCTACCACGAACACGTGGCATGTGATATTTCCAGATCCGCCAATCTTTCTTTTGATTTCGAGTTTGATTCCGTCTTGTGTGCTGTCCAACGCCAGACCCGATCCATGAATACCACCACCGATAGAGCTTTCGGGGTAAGTCCTCAAGTCAACCCATAGGGCAAACTTGTTACCCGCATAAAATTCCTTCTCCGTTATGCTCTCTTTACCGAACCGTTTCTTTGCTGATTCCCAGAAGTCTGTCGGCACCATCCCCTTGGAGTAGAGTCTGTTTGGAACGCCGTGAATGTTAAAGCTGATTGATGTGATGTCTGGATTCACAAACTTCTCAGAGTCTCGCGTTCCTGCTGTGTAGGCTTCTGTGAACAAGCACAATATCCCTGTCATTGATTTCCTCGGTACGTTGATGTGCTTGTTAATGATGCTGTCAGTAGCTTTGGCGATGGTGAAGGTTTCGTGGTGGTTGACGTTCTCATAATAGAATCCCTTACCAACCTGGTAGGTGGAGAGTGCCTGGCCAGCCAAGTAATCGCTTTTGATTGAACAATATTCCATCTCAAGGTTTGTTATCGAGTAGCTTGGCGGTTTTACCACGTCAGGATAAACAACGATGTCGGAGACTGGTGCCAGGGTAATCTCAAAGTTCAGATGATGAGGTAACGCCTTTGGATATAAAACCCCGTGATCATGTAGAATAGGATGATCCAGTGGTATGCAGTACTTGGTGCCGTGAAATTTAGAAAGGGCGACTTCCTTTGCATCTGAGGTTGACTTGTCACCAGCATTCGTCCTGAGCTTCCTCATGTTTTCAGAGGAGATTCCCTGACGTAGTCTATCATCACGCTCTTCAGCTGACAAATATAAGTCGTGGTAGGTTTGAAAGAGATCGTGTCTTTCAGTATCCTGCAGCGTCTCTCCACCGAACATGACCTTGTAACTGGATACTAGATTTCGACCAACGTTATTGACTAGAGTGTTGTTGGCATGGCCAGCAACAGTCAGGTCAAATACTAGATACACGCTTCCTGGAACAATCACCATATTATCCGAGAGTTTTGGGATATTTATATATAGTGTTTCTCCAGGGCGGGGAGATGATGGATTTAGCGTAATTCTATTAAGTGTTGACTCCGCTTTCAACCCGAAGGGCTCTCGTGATTCCCTGTTGGGGTTAATCTTTTCGGATATAGCGTGTGCCATAATTAAAGGATAACTGCTGTTATTTTTAAATCAGTATGTTATCAAAAATATATTACAGTACCGGTGGGTACTGGAAAGGGTATTCTGCCATTCCAAAATTAGCAGAGAAAGCTAACGTTAGTAAGGCTCGAGCCAAGGAGTGGCTCGAGAAACAAGCGATGTGGCAAATCTACCTACCACCTCCAGATTACATTCCAAGACCACATTGGACTGTGGATAAACCCAATCTGATTCACCAGGCTGATCTGCTGTTTTTACCTCATGATAAGGTAGGGGCAAAAACATATAAGTATGCGTTGGTTGTGGTTGATGTTGCCTCGAGATACAAAGATGCCGAAGCTCTAACCTACAAAGATAGTAATGAGGTAGCGCGAGCTTTCAGTAAGATATACTCCAGAAAGCTCGAGTGGCCGAAGACGTTGATTGTGGATCCTGGCAAAGAATTCATGGGAGAGGTGACAAAATTACTTATAAAGAAGGGTGTTACCATCCAGCGAAGTGAACCTGGCAACCACCGCGCACAGGCTTTTGTCGAACGCGCTAACAGGACACTGGCGGAGAGGTTGTTCAGTCACCAGTATGCACAGGAGATGATTACCCCAAAGGGTGATCGCTCTAGAGTTTGGGTGAAGCGTTTGCCAGATGTTTTGAAAAGTCTGAATAGTCAGCCGACGCGCATCACTGGTAAAGACCCTGTGAAGGCTATTCGATTTAATGAGGTTGATATCAAGCCCGCTAAATATGAAAGACCTGTCGGTTTGGATGAAGTTAGACTGCCGCCCGGGGTTAGAGTCAGATATCTGCTTGCCCCTGGGGAAGATGAGGGAGGTGAACGCAGACGAGCCACAGATCCTATTTGGAGTTTGGAAGTCTTTGATCTATCACGCAGTGTGGTTTCGGTTGGTCAGCCTGTGTTGTACTGGCTGGAGGGTGGACCACGGAGGTCGTTCGTTCGAGAAGAGTTGCAGGTTGTACCTCCAGACACTGAGCTGCCACCTAATTCTGTGTTGGGAGGGTAGCCCAGTGCCCGTGAGCTAACATATGAATACCGTCTTCGAGGATGACTCGCTTGTCATCCTCATGTGATAGTGCCACCTTGTTAACAGTTTCGGTGAAAACCTCATGCTTATGACTTCGTATGACGTTCATCTGTCTCAACTGTCGTTGTTGGTTGAATAGGCAGTCCATGTAGTCAGCGAAACTGATTGTTTTCTTGACTACTGCCTTCTTGACACCCTTACACTTCTTATCCTCCTTTCCTTCATCAAGTTTGTATGAGTATAGCTTCGCACGCAGACCTACAAATTCTGTAATCTGTTTGCCAGCAGCCTCATCCTTGAACATTCCAATTACTTTCTTGTTCACGCCCACCTCAATACCAGATGGATGATCCTTCGGGTAGTTTGAAGTATCGAACCTGGATTTCACGTCGGGGCTGATGTCCTTGTAAAAGTCCTCTGTCTCAATCTCGTAGGTGAGGGAGTCGGTGTCTGTGAACAGCAACTTCGCCCTCTCCGCGTATTTCGGTTTGATGTAATCATAGTGAAAGTCATACACCAGCGTCTTACTCAAGTCTAGGATGGACATGCCTAGGTAAACGGGCTTATTGAACTTCAACTTCGTTCTCTTCATGTGGATGGCTATGAGGTTCTCGCAAAAGATGGTGCGATGCTGATAGTTTGGCTTTGAAATCAATTTCTTCGCATCTTTTCTATTCGTTACCAACCTGACGTTGACTCTTTTTCTGATGTTTTCCATGGTCTTTCCAAAGACGGAGTTACTCATCAGCTTGAAGAAATCCTTCTCAAAGTCGTTGGCAGCTTTTGTCCTCAGTCTTGTATTCAAGTCGATGTACGACTTCAACCACGCAGACTCTTCGAATGTAATCCCTCGATGAATTTTGGTGAGTTTCAACCCCATTTTAGTGTAGAGCTTGAGGTTCTCGTAGTGTATCACATACTTCGTTTTGTTGTTCAGGTTTGGGACCAGCTTCTCTACCACGCCAACCTTTACTCTCTCTGGGGCTAATGGGTACTCGTTGTGCAAGTCGTGTAGGTGATGGGGGTATTCCAAGTCAACCTCTAGTATGCATGGATGGTTTTCCCAGTCTGCAAGCTCTTCGTTAGTCATCCATCTGAAACCGTTAGTAGGTAGTGGTTTACTCATCGCGGTTGGATATAGACTGTTCGCGTCAAGATATGTGATGTATTTTGTGGGTAGGTTGGGGTCAAAGTTGGTCATGTACGGGTTGTTTGCTTTACCATAGCGTGTGGAGATCATGGAGACTCCACCGCGAGTACCTTTCTCGATCATAAGTAGCATATCGTAATCGGTTAACAGCTCTAGATTTACTTTGGTAATTTTCAAGGTTGCATCCCAGGCTAGTCCAGGCGCTGTGTAATACCAGGCAGGATCAAGACCATAGTTGCTGCTGCAAACATCTCGAAAGTTCTCGAAGACGTCGGCTAACAGCAGTACGTCTGACTCGAGGTAAAGGTTGTGGTAGTCCCTCATTGTTTTCATGCAAAAGGCCTCCCACACCCGCTTCGCGTGTTGGTAGTCATCATCTGTTATGTCGGTGTCGTTGAGTCTGGAGTAGAATGCCTGCTTAGGTGGAAGCTGGGTTTCGTTGAGTTTATCGAAGCCATCAAACCAATCGTAGGGGAATAGACCCTTTCTCAACAATAGCTCTAATTGTTTACCTTCATAGTAACTTGCTATGTTTTTGAAAGATTCCTTTGGTAGATTATTAACTAATCTGTCAAGACTGGATGCCATGAATTTGAAGGAGTCGATGAACCGTATTTCCCATTTCACTTCAACCAGCTTATCTTCTTTGTTCGTAAAACTGTCTACAATAATCTCCTTTTTGAAACTGATGTATCTCTCCTCGTTATTAGGTATGCAGTCTATTCTACCTTTGGTTGTACCAAGGTTCTTGACGAATAGGTGTGAATCGTATCCAGATAGGTTGTGGAAGATGACTGGGAAGAATTTTGGAATTTTGTAGTTTAGATTGCAACCGTTGTGAGCTGCGCCTCTATACCTCCCTGTAAGGTGACAGTGATCCAAAAACCTTGTCTTCTCCCAATTCACCATTACAGATGTGGCAGTGAGTCGCGTGTTTATAATCGATTTTATCCCTCACAGTCATCCTAACCACCTTAGGGAATTTGGACTCGTTATATTTATCCTTAATATCTGTCTCTAGACTTTCGACAAACATCTGTGGGATATCTTCGTCTGGGGATTGAGCCGTGTATCGTACAAGCTTGGATGGAAAAGTAGTTTCGTCAAAGCACTTGATTAGATAGCAGTAGCCTGATGGCTTGTGCTTCTGGTACTGCTTAGTGAAGCTTCTACGTTCATCTGGAGAGCATGTGTCTATACTCTCCGTGAAGCATTCGAAGTCTGCGTAGACAACGAAGGGGACACGCATTTTTCTGCTATAATTCTTGAATTTTATATAACAAGGATTTCCATCTTCATCTTGCGGCATTTCAACCTTGATTTCTTCATTGTTAGAGCAGTATTCTTTGTGTTTTTCTAATGATTTTTCGCATCGAAACGAGTTCAAGCATCTACGACACAAAGATCGAGAATGATGATGTTTATCGATTTGGGGAGATACTAATCTCTTCAGATTCTTTATCCAGCAGTAGTGATTTGTCTCCTCATTTGATAAGAAAAGTAAGTCGATCGTATTTTGTTCTTCTTTACTTATTCTTTGGGGTCGTATCTCACCTTCTACATAGATGAATACGTTAACCCCAAACGGGTTTTGCTTTTCGAACCTGTCAATCTGTTTCAGAGAAACAGGGAACTCTATTCCTGTCCAGTTGAAATTCTTGGAGTCTCCCTCATTTCTTTGGTTAGCCTTTGAGGATCTTTCTTCTTAGGAAACACAGCTGAGGTTACTGCCCACTTGAAACACTCATGATCCTTCTCATTCCTAACATTGATGATCGCCTGTTTGGTTGCTAACTTCGCTGGAAGTGGAATATAGGAACTTCCAGATAGTGGCTCGAATGGGTTGATGCCGATGTCAAAGTATTCCACCCGATCAAAAATCCACCCAGAGCCTTTTCTTTGAAATTTCTCTACAGATTCAAGCAAGATATCTGTAAGTTCATCGAACAATTCAGAGACGTCGGTTGCCTCGGTTACTATTTGAGCTTTTGAACAAAAGTTTGTTGTAATATATTCAATCACACCAGTTTCTTGGTTCTTCCTGTAAAACGTGCACGAAAAGATCAAGCTCAATTTGATTGGCTTCTTCTGTTTGTTGATTAGGTCTACAACTTTGGGTTTGATCTCATCTATGAATATCTTGGGACCAATCCCTTCTCGTCCGTCTATTCTATGTGTTTTCAGGTAACCCTCCAACGCGGTTTGTTGCTCTCTTGTAGTGTATCGATTGAGTCTTTTGAATATACGGTTTACTTTCTTCTTCAGCCTTTCAACTCGTTTATTTACAGGCTTTTTGATGGGTTCGGGGACATAATCTAGAATCCAATCCGCAAACTCGTTGATCCCCTTTTTCGTTAATTCTTCCGCCTTCTCAGCTTCCCTTCGGCTTACTGATTCTAGATTTCGAGGTGCTCGAGAAGGTTTGAGGATGGGGACATTGATCTCCGGAATCGATTCATCAATAAATTTCGATGATCGCGCTTCATTTTCACGTAAAGCCTCAGCGCGTCTGGCTCTACGACGCTTTATAACTCCTCTTCGATTTCTCTCTCTGACTTCACGCGTTCGGTTTTCCCGATGATCCATATCTGTACGACGCTCCAGCTTCTATATCATGGCATTTATAGCCTTTAGACCTGTTTCCATTTTTTCGTGTTTTGGTCAAGCTCGCTTTACATCGCGCATTCACACACAATCCGCGCACTGAATTATCACGCATGCGCAGAAGGACTTGCACACCGAAATCGCGTGCATGCGCACTTATTCTGCTCGCCAAAATCTCGCGCATGCGCAGGAGGACTTGCGCTCGGGGCGCCACTTTCCCTCTCTCCGTTTAACTAAATTTAGTTTACTTACAAAATTGCCAAACTGAGCATTCCTGCAAAACTCTTGCTGTTTATTCTTGACATGATATTGTGTGATAAATCCCTGTTGTCAAAAAAAAGTTAATTCAAATTTGTTCCATTTGCATGGGTACGTTCGTAACATGCTACTAAATTGCGGTTATCTTCTATCAAATGTTGAGATGAAAATCTATTTAGCGCAAAAAAAACCTCTTCTCTTAGTATTTGAGCTCCAGAATAGGTTTTTCTCCGGGTACTCCGGTTTTCCTCCCTCTGCAAATTCGACTTTCAGGTCAAGATCTGAGCCATCGAGCGATTAAACATTAGCCTCTGGCTAGGAAGAATGGGCAACGTCTTCCTTCGCAATTGACGTTAAATAAAGTATTTATTTATTATTTTGTTTAGTACTCAGTGGAATTGAATAAGTTGAGGTCTGATAAATCACTTATACAAAATGCGTGAGGGGAGGGTGAAGACAAAGTTGACTACTGTACGTAGGTGTTGAGTTACTTTGCAGAAATATTTCTCAATAAGGCATATTTTAATACATAGTTTGCACAAAGCTTAATTTTCAATTTTCATCAGTTTATAATAAAGCAAATTTAGCAACCAAAGCAAAAATATAGCTCATCAGGTAACAGTTGAAATAAATTATTCCACTAAAAAAAATAAACCATAAATAAACATAAATGCAAATAAACCTGGCTGTTGCTGATGATTCAAATTACAACTGCTATTGCTGTTGCTACTACTACTATTGTTACTACTAAAAGTACTTTTACCGCTACTATTACTACTACTACTACTACAACCACCACAACCAACACTACTACTACTACTACTACTACTACTACTATACTACTGCTACTACTACTACTACTACTATTACTACTATTAGTACTACTATTACTACTACTACCACTATTCTTACTACCGACTACTACTGTTACTAGTACTACTGCTGCTGATAAACGCGCTGTAAAACACATAACTGGTATCATATCCACATAAAATTATTACTGAAATAACTTTACTTCCGAAGTTGCGAGGATCATCAACGACAACAACATTTAAAATATATGCTAAACGTCTTCATAATCTGTTTAATCAAGCTCTTCTCCACATCACTTTTTCAATTGTTAAACCATACAAGATTATATAAATATTACAAATATCGAACATTAATGCAGTATTGATTCTAAAGAAAAAAAAGAACGATAATTTTTTCTGATCCAATTTATCTCTCATTGTCTTGTCTAATTTGTAATGTAACACATTTGCGTTAGCTCTTAGAACTTCACTTTCTATTAGAAACTTTCAGTCTAGGAACTAGT
>JAOTRI020103101.1:0-13932 GCA_028564885.2 Zoanthus sanctaehelenae
AATAGTAGAGGACATGTAAATGTAAATAACTTGAAACTTATTTCCATTTGGGGCCGGTGTAGCTACTATTACGCAATATTTTGAAAATATCTTAATTTATCTCGTGACAAGGACTATAAAAGTATAAAATTAATTTAAATTCATTTATATAGTTGACTAACTCAAGAGATGAAATTGATAGTTATTTTGTCTAAGTTGTGACAATTTTGAAAGTATTGGAAAATTTAATCTACGGCGAAGAAACTGTCGGTGAGTTGAAGAATTAGCTTTAATGCATTTGAGTCGTCTATTTAATATTTTGAAAACCTTGAAACAATTATTTCGTGAACATTGCAGTATACGTTTATCCTGAAATTGAAAGAAGAATTTGTAATTTGTATAAAGAAGTAGAGGAAACAACTTGGTTCTGAAAACGCGTTATAAATACAGCGTTAAGTTAGTTTTTAATTCGGTTCGCGGTATGTACCGTTACTTTAGGTTCTTATAAAAACATCTGTAATTTTGAATACGTTCTGAGAACGTGTTTTTTAGTGTTACTGTTTGACAGTATTATTGGGCTACCTGTAACTATTTGTACTGGGTGGGCCCGGTAAGAGTGCTTTAAAGAGGACTTTCAGTTTGTTCCACATTTTAAACAGTTCATTTTAAAGTTTTTGTCAGTTATAATACTGGCTAGTTTGGAATTCCGCAGCTCAGCAAAAATATGATAAAAATCCAGCATTTAAAACAAATAATTCGTCAGCTTTATCAAAATAATAGTGTTACATTCAAGTTAGACACAAATATTTTAAACCCGACTTGTACTGATAAAAATACTTACAACGAACAGATGCCGATATAAGGCAACAATTCTTAAGCGGTCAAGACTTATGATTAAACATACTGATACATGTATGGTCAAGGAGGGGGTTTGTTTAACCCCCCTTGATTTTCAATATGCCTTGTCTGTTCGGCTTCAAACTAGGCATGATTGTTAATTAGTTAATGACCTTTTAATTAGTATGAGTCACGTGTTTATTTGAATGTTGCCATGGTTACAAGAGTCAATAAAGGTCTAAATCCGCTGACCTCTTATTAAGATACTTACAAATAAGTATTTTGGTAAAACCAAGTTATTGGAGTGCATCTAAATCTAAAATGTAGGCTAACACAACTGACAATTGATGGTAGATCAACAGCAGTTAACGCAAAAATGCATGAGGATTCTAGTATGAAAACAATTACAAAAAGCCAAGTGTTCTAAAAGACAACGTTTCGGTGCCATAGTGCATGGTTACATCTTCAAATCACATGAGAATCATGGCAGCCCTATGAAGAACATCGACTGCAGAGTAAGTTCCTCTAACTTGTTAGACAACTAAAACCAGCAATCAAAAAAATCTGAATCAATTTAGGCAAATGTGTTTAAGTTTATCTCAACTTTTATAGACCTTAGAATATCGCGACATATGAAATGGTAATTTATTCTGCACATGTGTCTTTCTCTTAAAACAAGTGCCCAGAATTATATTAATCACAGTGTTGGGGTATTCTAAAGTTTCTCCAATATAATTTTTTTTGTTAGAGTATGTGTTATTTAGATTTTCAACACCACTTACTTTGACATCGGTCGTAGCTTTTGGCTTTTGCTTATACACTACCTCATTTTAATTTCATTATTTATTGTAAAGCTTCCCGGAATTTCAATTCACCTGACGACCTGGATGGCAACAAGACTTCTTTTATCACAGTAAGTTAGATTTTGTAATACACTCTTTTTTGAGGCTGAACGTTCTTAAATATTTTCGGTATATCAGCCTCAGATGTTCTTAAATAAACCTGTTCTTCAAACATCTTTACTGATTTTAACAAATATAAATAATACATGTACCGTATGTGGTACTTTTCTGTATACATAGATTTGTTCATGTACATTCTTTGTAATGTATTGAATTTTAATATACAGTAGCTGGTACCAAAAAAATCATGTGATGTAAAATTGTTATCTGCAAACTTTAGTCAAGAAGCCCAAGCAAATTTTTCAAAGATACTGTATAAATTATTCCATCCTAAGTAAATGTTTTCACCTTTCTTCAGTCTCAGCTGTTCTTAATATAACACGTTCTCAAATTTTTAGCGATTTTCAGCACCATGTTCTTATATATCAAAGGGCTCTGTGAGCTATGTCATCCGATTTCATTATTGATGCTCCTCCTTTTAAAGACTTAAAATCTTAAACAAAAAAATGACTTTGATAGTAAAAAAGTTTACATTTACCACAATATCCATGAGGCCATTCAAAACATCGCAACCAATAAAAAAACATATATTTTGTAGTACTGCCTAAATGTTCAACAATTTTCACTACTTTGAAAAACACGATCTTTCTTCATATATAAAAAAGTTATGTTTTTACATAGATAGCTTGGGCTGCCTGTGCGGGCACTAGATAACACAGCGGGTAAACAACCAACTTTCATTAAAATTTTGAGGCTAGCAAAGCTTAAAATCTGAGAAAAGATTACTCCAAACTAAAGATTGCATTCAATTGTCAATAAAAAATTAGTTACTTTTAAATATGAAACAATCTAGTTGTTAAAACTGTTTCGAAATTTGATAAACATTTGCTAAATGTCAATAATAAAACTATGCGCCATGTTACAATTCAAACTTTTAACTACAAAATAATTTTAACTTGGTTAATTCAAAATATAAAAGAAAAAGTACTGTTAGAACATACAAATCCACTTCTGCTACATGGAACTAGAATACTTTTATTAGTTATTTTGAATGGAAATTTGCTCTTAGTGTGTGTGGACAACCCGGGAAGACGAGCGACTTCTTCGCAGAAAAGCAAATCCGAGAATTGCAGCAACACTGGTAATAATGCGTTTAACTGTAACACAAGGAAATTTGGCCCCTCAAAACAAAGAATAATATTAGGGACATTGACAAAGTTTTTAAACAAAAAATTATTCAAAACCTCGGAGGTATCCAGAAATTTCATTGAAAACAAATTTTTTTTGCGACTAACCCTCTGACCCATACAAAACTGCCAGCGTTCAATTTTTTTTACAAATTTTCTTGCCTGGAGGCAGAAGTTGAACATTCACAGCGTAACTAAATATTTTAGATTTCGACTTCGAGCTTACTTTATAATTTCTTACTACGTTCGCCGGGTATCATATGACGGCGGTGTGTGTATTTTGAAGTAAATTGATTTTAAAATGCATATACAAACAAATACGACTAGCCATATATGGCGTGTTTCCCCATATTTGGGTGAATTGAGCTAACAGCGGAGTGAGTGAGAGAGTGAGTGACAAATTCGACCCCTCATAATATGTCATCCATTGCACATACGTGCAATCGGATGACATAATAGGTTCCTATTAACAACAGAGTGTTATAAAGTCATTTATTTCGTGCAACTATGATACACTGCAGTGCAATTCAAACGGCGAAGCAATTCACTTGTAAATATTAGTATAATTGTTTTTTTTTAAAAAAAAAGAATCGAGGTTAGTGCATGCTTTATTTATAGCCCGCTGTGAGACTTATCAATATCAAAATAATTAAGCCTCCGCTAAAAAAAAAAAAAAACAGAAAAAATATACAACACTTTTTAATTTCAAATCAGAAATGTTATTAATAGTAACAATGTCAGGTACTGATACATCAGATGTTTGCAAATGATCCTATATAGTAGCAGTAATTATCTCGGCAGTGGTTGGCACATTTGGTAATTTAATTAGTCACTAGGGCATCGGTCGATTCCTTGACGTTGATGATACTTAATTAGTAATTTGTGCCATCTTCCTTACCTCATAAGCCAACTCAGCTTTAAATCCTCCCATGGTAGGTAAATGAGTACCAGCGTTCGCTTGGATTTAACCTCCGATGGATTAGTGACCAGTCCTGTGAGAGTCAGACTCTAATTCACTTAACACTACAGAAACCGAAAATATATTCGTCGGCTCCCCCACTTGGGTTCTAAAGGTAACTGGCATTATAACGGAAAATTGTTATTCTTGAAACATGTCTGCAATTTTGATATCTCATCTTATTAATTATCACATTGAAGATATATCCAATAGAACTCTTGCATAAATGGCGAGCATTATAGTATTCCTTTGTCTTCATTCAAATTAGCCTTACTAGCCTCGTGTTCGAGCAGAAAGTGAAAAGATTATCTTTTCCAAAACGAGGCTAGTGAGGCTAATATGAATGAAGATAACAGAATATTTAAATGGTCGCCATTTATGAAAGAGGTCTATTGCGGTAATTGTTATATCAACTTAAATTTTATTAAAAACTTTTGTTTTATATGTAGGAAAAGTATTTTCAAGAATCGACAAAAAAGCAGTTAGTTTTATGTAAATTCTTTACTTGTTTTGTTCTTTTCTTTTTCTATGCAATGCGTTATGCTAGGAATCACGAGGAGTTACTTTCCTTGAGTAGTGTCTTAGGAATTTCTTTGCATACACTTTCTCATGCTCTTGCTTTTGTAAGAATAGTTTTTCGTACGAATGTTTGAATATCATTTGCTTTGTTACCGCAAAAATTGGGGGCGAGAAAGGAAAGACTCAGAACCGTGCGCGTTAAAGACTCCGGAACAAATGTATAATTAATCAATTTAATAATTTAATTTTGCAATTTCAAATTATGATCAGTAAAACTGTGCCATTGCAAACTAGTAAATCTCTCATGAGTTAAAATCTCAACGACAGAAAAAGTCATTTAACCGGCAGCAACTAGAATGAGCTAAAATCGATTCAACTGACTTGTGTCCTTTAATAAATCCTGGAAATGGATCAGATTTCTTTTCTAAAAGTGGCTAGTCACTCATTCTGAAATGAAATGTTAATTTTGCTACCGGTAATTATGAATTTGCGTTACTCAACAGATTTAAATACATGCGGCTCTCGTTGTGTCCATCCTCTCTGGTATGGCTGTAAGTGTTTGAATTATAAAACTTGTCGAGTAAAATGTTAAAATTGGGTAAATCCAAGTCGCTGTCTTCACCAAAAATTATCCATGGAAGTAATGAAGCTTGAAGACATAAAGGCCGGAACATACTAGGGAGCTTGCTCCTGCAACACGCTCCTGCAACATGCTCCCGGAACAAAGCTCCCTCGTCTTTATGATCGATTTCATGCGAAAAATATTGTTGCGCAACAAATTTTTGCTCTTGGGTTTTGCTACATTGAATTAAACTGGTTAAATATGAGGAAGCTTGCTCCAGGAGCAAGTTTGTTGCGGGAGCGTGTTGCAGGAGCAACCTCCTTCGTGTGTATCGGCCTTAAAGTACGTTTACAAACTGTTATTTTAACATTTCTAAAGCCAAATTAGGATTAAAACTGTGCTATTGCAAGCTGAGTAAATTTCTCATGAATGAAAATCTGAACAACCGATATAGTCGTTGAACCGGCAGAAAAATGAGCTAAAATCGATTCAAACGGCTGAATTTGTGCCTTGAATTAATCACGGAAACAAAGGCGTTTTTTTCCTATAAGTGGCAAGTCACTCTTTCATAAAAGCAATGCTGATTTTGCTGTTATTTAATTATGAATTGCTCAATACTACAAAAGATTTGAATGCATGCAGTTTTCGTCGTTTTCATTCTCTGGCTAATGGCTGTAAGAAATAGTGCATTGTTTGAACTACACCTGTCAAATTTAATGTGGAAATTGAGTAATCCAAGTCGCAGTCTTCACCAAAATATATCTCTTTATTCCATTTCTTTTCATAAAGAAAAGCTTCAACATGCAACGCTCCAGTTCACTGATGTTTTTATGCACTACTAAGATATAAAGATTTTAGAAGTAAAGAAACTTGAAGACATGCAAAAGGTACGTTTAAAAAACTTTATTTTTCTATTTTAAAATTTCAAACACCAAGTTATGATTAAAATTGTGCCAATGTAAGTTAGTAAATTTCTCGTGAATGAAAATCTTCAAAAAGCCGAAATGGCAACGCTCAAATGGTAGCCATGGAAACTGTTTCATGCTAGGAAAATTGAGCTTTTTATCGTCGCCATCGATGTCTTTTTTGCTTTGAAAATTAGAGAAAAGTAGTTGGAATCGAGATATAAAATTAATTGCAATTTTGAGACGCCAATACCGCAAAATATTGACGGCGTTGGAAGAAAATATATTCACTGTATTGGGCTCCATCTCCGCCTAATACGGAATACATTATCTTCCAACTAGCCGTCAATACTTTGTGGTATTGGCGTCTAAAAATCGCAATTAGTTTATAGACTATTGACTAATTTTAAAACGGTTTTGCCACCCAACTGCTTTATAAAACCAAGTCTTAGACTTAAAATTTATTCCATCAATGTCATCTGCAATAATCCGTTTCAACAAAATCATTCATAATCATATCAATATTACTAGGTGAGGCTTAGCAAAAATCATAAAAACACCATAACCTCCCTCAGAACAACAGAAAATTCAAAAAATGATGGAAACACTTGCTTTAATGTATGGAACTGTGAAACGTGTGCTGCTGGAGCGAGCAATTCCCATAATAGACCTGCGTCAGGGCAATTTCACTTTTAATTTTAGCAGGAAATTTCAATGGAAGTTTCAGTCCCGGAGGAATCAGACAATTCGTACAAATTAGTAGTGACGTTATTGATCAAGTTTGGACCATTATAACTTCATACGGATAAAAGTGGTCTTTTCCTTACACCCGCTGATGGGGGTAAGATAATTTATGTAAACGTCAAGATTCTTGTTAGTCGATCGTTTTGTCAAGTAAGTTTAGCCAAGGAGGAAATGTTACTGTAATATTTTTGTCTCCTTTTTCAATCGTAACGCAAGAGGCCTCATTCACCTTCATTGTCCACAGCTTCGGAACAATCTACAATGTAGTAGTTGGTAAACATTTTCACAAATTTTGATTTCAATTTCTAATCTTCTAAACCTCACTCGAAAAATGTGGCACTCCGAATGAAAAAATGTGTACCTCGCCAAGCTAAGAGCCAATCAGAAGTGTAAGCAACACAATGGCATGACACCCCCGTGATTTAATGCTTGCGGCCTCAACCATTTAAAAAGACCAGTTTTATCTGTGGTGAAGTTGTCATGGCATGTGATTGGTTTGAACTCGCAATAACCGAATTAAGATAAATCGGTTCGTACAAACGCCGTGACACTAGAACATCGAAGTTGCTCACTCCTACTAAAAGCCTCCTGACGTGTGCAAAGGTAAATAATTTACAATAAGATTGAAGAAAGCCAGAAAAAAGGTTAACCGAAACATTTATTCATTTCCATTATTTGTTTCCTTTACAAACTACACATTATCATTGTCAAATATACTAACACGGTTACATTCTCTACACTAACCGACGAAACAGCAATAACAATATATGAAAGGCAAGAAAAACTCGGGAAACAATGCAAGTTTCAGATGGGATTTGAACTCACGATTTATTAAATACAGCATTATACCAAGTATAGTCTGCGTTCACGGAGGAGGCAGTCTGGTCAAGGGAAGTTGTTTACGGCCCGTATTGTTATTTAAGTCTAGAGTTGTATTTTTTCTTTAGTACCAGTTGAAATCATAAATTTACATTTAACACGACTTTCAGTGTTCTAGTAGGATGCTCTAACGATTGAGCTAACCTTGGACACTCTATGGTGAGCAAGGATCATTTTTCTGGGTCTCGGACAACACTGCGCGGTCACACAGCCAAATTATAATGGTGCACTTGAACTCACTAACATCATCGCCTCAAAGGTTGATGATTTTTGTTGAATACAACAATAATATGCTATTTAAGACAATGAGAACTTGAAAACTTATTCAAGTTCACATGTAACAGCGCGATGGTGTTAAGTGAGATCCTATGCCAATCATTCCTTGGCTATGTAGCGGAGCGATGCTGTTCCACAGCCAGAAAACTGACCTTTACTTACCAGAGCTTCCAGTACAGCTCAGTAGTTAGAGTGTCCGACAATAGAAATGGTGGGTCGTGGGTTCAAATCCCATCTGTGAATTGGATGTTTTCAGTTTGCATTTAAAATCGTGTTCTTTATATCACAATCTGGTCAGTAAGATGTTCACAGAATACAAAATAAACTTGGCTTGTGGTTTATCCCGCGGTGTACATCACATCGGTCCCCACTAATATGAAGCGCTGCCAATATCAAGTTACAAAAACAAGTAAATAAAAATCCTTAAAAATGTTTAATAATTTCATTATCTAAGAAGAATTGTGGATTAAAGATTGAAAAATCTTTTTAATATTTTTGTCTAATTTCAAATATATTTTTTCCTTTTTGTGTAGTTAACAATAAGTAAGTACATCTCTTTTCAGACATTCCAAAGAGAACAATAAGTATAGAGGCCATGTTGGGGTAAAAAACAAAAGAAAAAATTTGATTTATTTTGAGTACACCAACATGGCCGCCATGGCGTCAAAAAAAGATCTATACCACGCAAGTGAATAGAATGTTTTGCGCAAGCTAAATGGCTAGATTAGAGGTGATTTGCCGAGTACTAATCACCTCCAAACAGCAGAAATAATGGCAACCCGTATCACCTCGGTTTCAAAATTTCACAAATATAGTTACTCTTTGATAGTTATTCGGCTTGTGTGGTATATACTAAAACATTTATTGACTTCGTTGTTAATGGAAGTTGAGGATATTTACCACCATCCACCACAACATTTACTTTCACCTCGGTAATTAATTGCTAATCACTTTGATAATGATATCAGTGACATCGAAACGTCATTTATTAGCGTTTATAATTTTTACTAAAGTGTATTACCAAAGTCGCCTTGATTAAAATTGTGATCTAGCGAAGCTAAATCCTTAACAGGCCTAGTTGCCCATCTGTTAAGTTGGTTAGACGGAAAAGCAGGTGACACAAATATTTGAATCTCAGCAAGCTGCCGGTATCGATCTGGGGACCTTGAGGCTGGAAAACAAAAATTTTACCAAACGCGCCAACCAAGTCCGCTCCGATTGTGAGCGCTTAAGTAGAAATGATACTTAAACAAAAAGCCTCTATGTCGAGGGCTGCGAAAATCCTTTAATAGAATTTATGGATTTGTTTAAAAATTGTTTGGAAATTAGAGAGTTAAAAATGGTTACAGCGGACTGTCTTCAGAAACTGACCTTGACACTATTCTATTTGATTCCCGCGCCTGAAAAATGTAATATGATATTAAACTGATACTAAAAATACGAAGCTACCTTAGCCCTTTCCAAAGATTTAAGTCTAAAAACATATTTTACCAATTAGTGCTCAAATCGTTGATAGTCTACCAATTCAGACAACGTAAATTGAAAACTTGCTGCATTTCATGTTAAACGACATTTCTTTAATATTTTAATCCCTATCTCGGATAAGGACGTTAAATCCTAGGTCCACTTTCTCGATCTCTCTGTCAAGGGACTTAAAAGAAACCACACACTTCTCGCAAAGAGAAGGATGATAATCCCGGTGCTGGGGTATGTTTCTGCCATTGAGGACACTTTATTATTATTTATTATTGTTATTATTATTAAATAAAATCAGTGTTGTTGTGATTACTTTTAAACAACCAACATATATACGATATACGTACATTGCCTGTCGACAGTTCGGTGTTCACAAATTTAGCATTCCTCAACGCCGGAAAGGGAATTCCGATGGCACCAAGTTCTAAAAAAAGAGTCGTAAAAAACTGTGACTTCGAGAGGCAGTTAATACCTATGATCATATAGTTCTTTTTTTGATAACTCGAAGACTTTACTTGTAATTTGGCTGAGCATTCAAAAAAAAATGAAAAAATTAATCTGATAAAATCTCAGGGTCGTAATGAAGGATATGATAACCTATATATCACTTATTTTTGATCTGTAATCTGTAAGACTTTTCGAAATTTTGCATCCTAACCCTACGGCAATGCTATGATCCGTAACCCCAGACTAGTGAACCCTGATCCAATTCTTCTATCGCTGACCCCAGACCTGTGAACCCTGATCCAGTATCCATCGTTAGAACCTTCTGCTAGAAACTGTCTCCATTTAATTGTTTCAAAAGTAAACATCGATCTAAGCTTTAATCCAAAAGTTTGAAATCATTGTTTTCTATTTGTTTTTCTGCGATTCGATAAGAGTTAAAATTTATACTTTTGAACATACGTTTTTGAGAAACTTCGACTTTGTTATGACTACCTACTACCAGTGAAAATGTTTTTCCTAGGGTCTCTTCTTCGAGAAAAAAGTTGAAATGTTGCAAACCAATATTAGCTTTAAAAAGCACGAAGTAGATGATGGATAATAACGGTGATAATGACCGTGACTATGATGATCATGGTGGATAAATAATGATTATGGTGATGGTTATAATGGTGATGATAATGGTGATGATAATAGTGATGATGATACCAGCCAAAGCCAGAGGCAGAATTGCAAAGGACGCAACTCAACGAGTTCGAACCAAGGGAGCTGTGCTGCCGGCTATGCGCTCGGCCCGCGAACACGGCCCATGCATGACCTCGCGGCACAGAACCATAGAGGTCGGCCCATGCATGACCTTGCAGCACAGAACCATAGAACACGGCCCATGCATGACCTCGCAGCACAGAACCATAGAACACGGCCCATGCATGACCTCGCGGCACAGAACCATAGAACACGGCCCATGCATGACCTCGCAGCACAGAACCATAGAACACGGCTCATGCATGACCTCGCGGCACAGAACCATAGAACACGGCCCATGCATGACCTCGCGGCACAGAACAATAGAACACGGCACATGCATGACCTCGCAGCACAGAACCACATGAATACTTTATAAGCTGGGAGTTGAGTTTGATGAGGGAGAAACCCGCAGTACTCGGAGAAAAATCCTTGGAGTCAGATTGAGAACGACAAATTCCAACACACGTGCGAAGCCCGGGAGTCAAACCTGTGTCGTAGAGGTGGGAGACACGAGTGATGACCGCTACACCAACCTGACTCCCTGATGGCTACTGTCTAATTCCTTATTACGTTTAAAATAACACTCGTGACACGCCTTTCTTCAACCCAAATGGTTTTTAATCTTGGTAGAAGTATCAACACCTACAAATATAGTTTTTTAACAAAATAGTGGAATGGTGGAATGAACTGCCAAACAAACTAATTGAACAGGAATCGCTTGCATCTTTTAAATTAGCCCCGGACGCCTATCTCAACCTGTTATCATATTTTTGTTTCAATTTTACCTGATTGGTTTAAATTTGCACAAGTAATTTTATCCTTCTCAGTAATATATTGTTCTTAAATACTTGGCACCTGTACTTTGCAAGTATTCGTGTAATTAGTAACTGTTGTAAATAAAGAAATATGAATAGATAACAAATCATGATGATCACAATGATGATGATGTTGAAGATGAGGAAGATAGTGATGGTGATGATAATGGTAACAATTATAGTAACGATGATAGCGACGATGATAACGGTGATGATAGTGATGATGGTGATGATGATGGTGATGATAGTGATGATGATGATAATGATGGTGATGATAGTGATGATGGTGATGATGATGGTGATGATAGTGATGATGGTGATGATGATGGTGATGATAGTGATGATGGTGATGATAGTGATGATGGTGATGATGATGATGGTGATGATGATGTTGATGATGGTGATGATGATGTTGATGATAGTGATGATGGTGATGATTGTGATGATGGTGATGATTTTGATGATGGTGATGATGATGATGGTGTTGATGATGTTGATGATGGTGATGATGATGATGGTGATGATGATGATAGTGATGATAGTGATGATGATGATGATGATGATAGTGATGATGATGTGATGAGGTGATGATGATAGTGATGATGATTTAATAACGATGGTAAAATTTGAGAAAGTAACAGTGTTAATGATAGCAATGATGATTATGGTGATGTTGGGTGATGTTAGGAATAACGATTAAAAATAAGGATATCATAACCTTTTTTTCTAACTCGGATTTAAAAGGTTTCAAACATCGTCTCATAAAAAATTAGCACCCTAAAAGTTCGTCCGGTTTTTTAATTAACCAGTAATATATAAAAGCATTGTAACATACCGAACTATTATAAAAACACAATTTCAACTTATAGCTTTAAAGCTATTACATACTATATTCGGGCACATGTTCTTCAACTACGATTTAATTAGCAAAATATGTTACAAGCCAAATAGCTCATGAAGCCGGCGGAATTTTTAAATGAAGCCTAATGTAAGCAAATGCTATGTTAATAATACTGTTAACTTACTGTTGATTTTCTCTGTTATCTTCTTAGTAAGTGGTGGGACGAACAAACCATTGAAAAACTTGATGTTCGTCTGAAAATGGTCCAAACAAAATATCCGTTATCGTTAACTTTTTGGATGTTATTTTTCAATCTAAAAAGTATTTGGCAATTGCGACTTGATAAAATTGTTTAAACTTTCAACTATACCAATGAAGAATCAGCCTATTTTTTCACCCTCAGAATCCCAGCAAAATTCCCAGCCAGACCGCCACTCAGGGTTTTCAGATAAATTAGGGGAAGGTACTGCCTTGCTTTAACGTCTGAAAATGGTTGACTTTTTAAGTCGTCTCGGACAATAAACCACAAGTCAAATCTTCCAATATTTTCTATCGAGGGACTTAAAAGAAGACTTGTCCAAACGAGCAAGGTTGCAATCCCGGTGTTATGGTCTCACTGGTATATAGAGGGTACTTTTTAGTATTTCAAATAAAACGATGTGATCAGCTGGTGAGGACTCTCTAAGAGCCTGTTAAAAAAACGCTTAAAGCTCTGAATGAGCGCAATATAAATGCATATAGTATTGGTGCGAGCCGCTAAGAAAACAGCAACACTTATGTTTATAAGAACCTTACTTCCATTTAGGGAAGGATTTTAGTAGATTCTTAGCCCTCGATGGCCTGCGATACACAAAAATGAGTATTCCATCGTTGTCGTCCATCGCTTTTAACCACAAGGTTAAATGATAATTATTGCTTTTTAACCATTAGTAATACAATTTTTACCATCAATATTTTGTCTCACACTACAGGTTTTGAAGCTGGAAGTATTCGTTATGGTGTTGAACTTTTTATTAGTAACGTATTAAGGAAAAGGCATTGCAAAGAACTATTCAGCATTAAACTTTAAAGATCAAATTACCTTGATGTCTCCTATAAACGACTCTTTTACACTGAGATTTATCCTGCAAATGACAACAATCAAATTAAATTCAGTTAAGCTATTTCAAAAGGAAATGATAGAGAAAGGCACTCCTGTATCAGGTTTTCGAATTGTCAATTCTATTAAAGTTATTTGAAGATGGACACTGGACTAAAAGCGCTCTTTCAATACGTCCGCACAATGGCCAGCCTCACAAACTAACGTGGAACACATACGACTTTGACACTTCGATGGCAGCGAAGAGAGGAAGAACATCGAATAAGTCAATAAGGAAAGCGTGAATGATTTTTGCAGATTGTGCAAGTGTGCACTGAAACTAAAGTTTGTAGTTTTTTAGAAAAATGATTATATTTCTACAGAAAATTTGTTTAAAGAATCTAATCGAAAGGGTTGCTCTTCCCGACTGCTCGCCGAATTGGGCGAGGAATTAATCGGGACGGCGGTGGAGAAATTAAGCAGATTAAAGTTTTCAAAGGGAAACAAAAATGTCAGCAAAAAAGAAATTCATATGAAAGGGCTTGTTGTAAAATAAAGCAACTCTTCGTAGTTTTTACAGCAAAATGAAAGATTAAGAATTTTTTTATGGTTGCTCGTAATAAAAGGTTTCTGCTTTAAAACGCAATTATTAAGTAAAACCAATTTAAAAGTTAAAACTTATGTTTATATTGTTTCCCAGTAAAACAATATAAAATATGGTACAGTTCTCAACGTATATTGCTCAGGAAAACCTAAACAATATAATGATATTTCGTTCAAATC
>JAOTRI020103112.1:0-10000 GCA_028564885.2 Zoanthus sanctaehelenae
CCTTACCTTCCCTTCCTTCTCAGTGTTTTCCCCACCCCTTTTACAGCGCTGATTGTATTACCGTGAATATCTTAAATATGTCTGGAATGTCTATTGTGTTGTAAGTTCAAGTTCAAGTTCTTTATTTGCCAGAAAAAAGGAGAAATACAATACATATGAGATTAAGAACAAGAAGTAGGAAGCTCATTAAAAATCACAAGGCTTATTGACATGAGCTACCTCATTAAAAAACATATTAAAGAATCAGTTATTGTGAGGACTTAATAAAACTAAATATATAGATTAACTAAAAAGCAACTAGCAGCGATACAAAACACAAGATTCCATCGCAAAAGGCGACCAATCACATGTGAGATCTTCACACCGGAGAAAGGTCCACATGCATCCGAGACTTTCAAACTAAATCAAAGAACCGTTTTTGGTCGGCCAAGGAACAAATTATTTTCGTTTTGTTTTAACATTCAGTCTTTTTACTAGTAAAAAATTTCTTTTCCTTACCATTTGTTTGCAGAATGTGCTATAATAGCGAAAAATACAGGTTTGCGCGATTTTAAATTATTTTACAAACCCAATGTTCCGGTTGTGGTTACAGCACAATAACTATGTATTCCAGATATATTTTAGGTGTTCATGGTATTCATGTTATTCTTTTTCATAAAGTGGCAAATTATGAATAAAAAGAAAAATAACTAGCGGTAAACTAGTTTAAGCTGCATCGGTGTTTCTAAAGAAACATCTCTTTTTTACGGTGTAGAATTTACATTTTCATTACTAAATTGTTTGTGAAGAAAAAGAGCATTTTGGTGAAAACTGATATCAAATTCAAAGTTACGGATTTTAAATCTGAACGGACCTAAAAATTTAGTTCTATTAACAATGTTTAAGATATTTTTAAACAGAAAGTGCAATACGAAAACGTTAGGTCCTCCTTCATCTGTTAGCTGTCCTCCTCGTGTCACGTGGCACATAGTACCATCTCAGAGTTTTTCTATTTGTGTTATTTCCTACATCTAATGAGATTAGTCTGTGTCTGGTTTCTGTAATATGTTCGTTTTTCCGGGAAAGGCTTATCAGCCCCAAGCCCAACCCCCACCCTGGAGGACCAGGGATCACCCTTTTTTTGGCCCCTATCCTTTGACCTGTCCGGCATGAGTGACCCTACCAGACTCAAGACGGCATAACTGTAGGGATCAATGAAACACGCACACTGCCTCAGTACCATAAAGGTTGTGATCCATCGAGACGGATCACATCTGACACCTTTCAAAATTGAATTTTTGAATGAAGGCGATCGTTAAACTCCGAGCAATAACAAGAAAGGACTATTAAAATATTATATTTCAAAATAATTTAAAATAAGGCATGAAAATAATAAAACTATCTATAAGTTAAAACAAACGTTTTCGCTCTGCGTGAGCATCATCACGTTGAGCGAAAACGTTTAACTTATAGTTTTAATATTTTAATGCCTTATTTTGAATTATTTTACTTACATGGCGGAGAATCAGATTTTTATAAATTATATTTCAAAATTTTTATTTTTTGATTTTGTGCCCCGATTTTGAAATTTTTCCACTATTTTGTCAGAATTACTGATATTGTTTTCGGTTTTCCTGTCTTCTGTATTTTTGTGCCTTGCAGGATAAAGGCTCTAACAGTTTGATATATATAGGTTGTAATATTCTGGGAAAAAAAAATTAAGGACGCATTATCCGGCTGGAAATACTTGGGTAAATTTTTGTAGTTAATCTAGATCTCTGTTATAAAGACAGACGAAAATGATGGCAGCACAAAAACATGGGCACCAGCAAGCCCAAAGGTTGGGGTGGGCCGCGCTTGCTTACCACAAACAGAAATGTGTAACCCTTGACTCTGGGCAGCGCAAGCACTGCTTGCATTATGATGGGAAGCCTGATAAGCGCCTTCGGGTGAGGTTTGGGACTTGGAATGTATGGAGTATAAGCGGGAGGGGTACAGAGGTATATAAGGAGTTAAGGAAGAGGGGGATAGATGTATGTTGTCTGCAAGAAGCGAGGTGGAGAGGTCAAGGAGCGCGGTTTAGTAGGAGAATAGGAGATTTGGTTTGAAGAATGTAGATGCAATGAATCGAGCGAGATGGAGAGTGGGAGAGATTGCTGGCAGAGTGGGGTAAATCCGGCCACCCTCGTTTATGGGAATAAAACCGGATCAAAACTGGATTGATGATGATGATACGATCTATCTGCTGTATTTTGAAGACGTTTTTCGAAAAATTTGTTAGTTCGTCTTGTACCCGTCAATAAGAAGAGTAGCGATATTAAAATTATAGTGAGGAAAATTTTTGATGATGTTTAGTTGGTTGGGCTAGTCCGTCATTGAAGACGCATTTTGAAAATAATTCATAAAAAAGATTTAGATTTTACGCTGTAGTGAAAAATAATTTTATGGCTAACCTTTCGGACTGGAGCCCTCGTTCGAGCGAATGCATAAAAGATATAGAGAGGATATAGTAAAACAAATCAAGGTCTCACAATGAGATAAGTACGTAATAGGAAAATAAGAGAGTAGAGGTAAAAAGACAAAAGAAAATTAAATTCCGGGACGACAGATGGTGAATATAAACTAACAGAAAATGAAACTTTTGTGTTGGACTTTTTACTAGAGATACTTAAGAACCAAACATAACAAAATGTTTGGCTAAGTTCGTCCAGACGATTAATGGGTCCTCAATTATCAAAATGGCCGTTGTCGTTATAATAGTTGGTTTAAACAAAGAAATTTTCTAGATATTAGTTCGACTTCCGCCATAAAGGTTTCGCTAAAACTCATTTTGTTGCTCAACTCAGTTGATATAATACCTTTACACACTAAAAATTCAAGCTAATAATTAAAAATCTTCGACATATATAGTTACAACATAAAAACTAGTTTTGTCTATTCAGACCTATCAGTTTGTACATATGATCAAAGAAACAAATCATGTAGCATAATCTAATAAAGTGTCCTAACCAAAGAGTGGACTTGGTGTATTACACACCAATCGTGCTATCTCTAAAATTACTCAACAACACTTGTATGAGGGAGACACTTTTACCTTTTGCAATAACATCTTTCCCATAATCTTTATACCGTAGTTGTACTGGTCGCGGACTGGGGACTTTCCAGCAGAGAAGGTGTGGTTCCTTTACTTTGTGGGAATTTGCATTGTACTGGAGTCAATCTTCACCGACGTTTTATTGTTTCATGTATCGAAACAAACTGTCTCCTTTTGAACATGGACATGAACCTTGTATGCAGCGGCAGCTGGCAGAGAAATGAGCTTTAGAAACTTCACGTCTTTATGCGATTCGACGCTTTATGGAAGATATTTGTCCAAAGATATTAGAACAAGCCCAGGTTTGGGTGAGACAAGTATCTTGCTGCATCAATAAACACTGACAATATTGATAAAAAAAGACAGTCGAGATTGGAATTGAAGACCATTATTATCGACTGAGTGTGAATTGCTGTAATTAAGGTTAATACAATAATCTAAATATTATCCCACACTGCTCAATAATATGATTTTCTCTAGCATAAATACAGACTCTTTGCATTGACAATAAGTCGTAAGTCGTAGGTCGTCGATGCGCTGACTACTACCGAATTGATCTCGAAAAACTTATTATTATTAACACTTTATTATTTACAATATAATATCTTAAAAATTATGAAATTACATGTTTGATTTAAAGGACTAATCCGCAAATAGCAGAGCTAATCGAGGCGGCATAGTCACTATATTCAATATGTTCATTTTATCTATGTAATATTCTTAGGGATCGGCTGTTCATCGAGTTATGAGCTGAGTTGAGTTTGAGTTGAGTTTGAGTTAAGTTTGAGTTAGTTTGAGTTGAGTTTGAGTTATCCCAAATGGCCAGTTAAATCCCAAATAGAGCAGAAACCCAGTTTAGAGTGTCAGTGAGGGTTTGTTTTTTCTAGAATTTTTCAATTTTTGTAAACTATGATTAGAAATAAACATCGGAAAGTTTTATTGAAGAACCGCTAATATAATAAGTCTTCGACATTCGTGACTAAAACTTACTTTAAAAATGCCCTTGTTTCGCATTATTAGTTATGATTTAATCGTTGTTTGTTGTTTTTGTAACTTCACAATTCATTACTAAAGTGACTTTTTGATTAACATCTGTTACTATCTAACCGGAAGTTATTGAAGCGGTAGTATGGAAGTGTTTCTTCCCCCCAAAAAATATGTAAGCAAAAGCCCTCCAACTTCTCACATTCTCGAATTTCAAGCGTTTTTGCGTGAAGAAATGGATAGCGAAGGAGGAATGGAGGAGCTTTTAAAACGACTGAAGAAGTTTAACTTCTCAATTGTCTTCAATCCAAGAGGGGATTGCGACTGTTTTTATTCAGGAAGTGGCTTTCAACTTGGAATAGAAGGGGAGAAAGTGAAGACGCTCGTCTTCACATAACTCGCGAGTCTTTATTCTTTAATCAAGTACTCCTAAATCAGTGTAAAACTATACTAGGAGGGGATAATCAAATTGATGTAAGTTGAACTCATAATTTTAGTTCTTTATACTAATTTATATGTGGTTCAAACCAATTAGGTAAAAAAGGAAAAGAAATTTATCTATCGCGAAGAGACGTTATTTGTTTCCGATTGATTGTAGTAATTGTAGATGCCCTAACTAAACTCTATAAAACTACAACACGTGAATGCTTTCTTCTTCTTTGATTTTGTCGTCAAAAAATCAGTCATCAACCGATAAACGCAATAATCACTGCAAATTGAAATTAAATGAACAACTGTTTTTTGTAAGAACGTCAGGCTTAAAATCGGCCAAAATTTATGAACATGCTAAGAACACACCGAGGCTGAGGAATAGCCGATATAGCACAAAATCATGACATCAGCAAATAGTCGATAGCTCAACATCGTTTGCAGCTAGAATAAAATACATGAGAAATTATTTAATAATTGTTCCCTATGACATTCGAGAAGTATGGAATGTTTGTTAATTTAATCTGAAATGGGAATATCTCTGGGACCATCTGGCAGATTATGGGGTTTTCAATTTTTCTTTGAGTTTCGACGGGGGAAGTTAAGCACTTTTTCCCATGGAATGGTCCCGTCCAAATGACTACAACCCAAGTTCAGATAAATGTTTGGACTACTTCATGTCAAATCTCAACCTTCTAGCCCCAGTAGTTTGGGCGGTATAAGCCTTGAAAGTCAACGTTTTGGTTCTAAGGTTGCGCGAAGTTATTAAAATTGAGTTGGGCTGATTATAGACCTTTATTACGATTGAGAATTAATAATGGTGCAATATAATCGGCAGAAATGGAAAGAGTAGGTTCAAATGAATTATACCAGTAAATTTGGGCTCTAAATATTAAAAATTGTTATGCACTGACGAGTTTTCAAAAACAAAAACAAAATCCTGTCAAAGTAAAAAAAAGTTTATGAAAGTTTAAATGAAGTCGAGGTTGATGCCCGTCCAACCTCGTTTTCATGCAAACTTTCATATGTTTTCTTTTAAAACTTCGTATAAAACTTTGTTTTTAAATTTTTCATTACTACTACAATTTTTCAGTTCAAAAACTCAACTTTTGAGTACTTACTAATTTTGACTTGCTCTTCCATTTATACTGTTTTTTTTAAAAAAAATAGTGCTTTTACTAAGTCTTAAACCACTCAAACGTAAACAAGCCAGTTGGTAGACAATTGCAGCAATAGCATATTGGTAACGCTAGTACGCTGAAGGCTATGGAGCCCCTATCAAATTCGTTTATTTTTTATCTCTTTTTTTTATCGCTGCGCACGGGCTAAAATGAGCCTGAGTCGGGCCCAACATATTAATTTTATACTTGCGAACATCAACTATATTGTTATATTAAAATAAAAACTATATAAATAAATTTTAATAAATATACTGGCGCTGCGGTGATAGTGTACCGGGTCCGGGTTCAAATCCTGTCATGTTTTTTTTTTGGACTAGCTTCAGTTTAAATTTCAAAAATAGCCCCAGTAGTTTTGTTGGTTGAAGCTCCAAAAGTAAGATTGACAGTTTAGGTTATTGAAGGAATGATGTCGCAAACACTGAAACAGTATAATTTCGTTCAATAGCCTAAATTGTTATTTGAAGTGCAAATTGAATTTTATTTTTTTTTCAAATTTTGATAAAGTGGGTAAAAATATGTGGTTTAAAAATGCAATCAAAAAAACTTTCTCACTGTTTAGCTATTTAAATCATAGGATCCAAATAATACATCGTAAACAATAAGAGAGTTTTGAATATGAAGAGGGTCCCCAATACCTCTTCAGAAAACTGTTTCACGCAAAAAGATTAGGCCATTTCACGCGTCACGAAAAATTTGAAAAACAGCTTCATATTCACAGAAGAAAGCAAGCTTCGTTTGTTCACAATTCACGCGAAAGTAAGTGCATTTTCACGGATCGAGAAAAAATGGAAAACCAGTTTCACGAGGACAGAAAAGTATAAATCCACGAATCACGTAGATAATAAATTGTCATTCACCGTTCACGCAAAGCAAAAAATGCCCATTCAAGCGTCACGAATAAAGTAAAGGGGACCCTCTATGAAGGTACATGAAAAATTGATTGATAAAACATGGTTGGCTCGCCGACAGGCATTTTTATGTTACGAAGTCAAAAGAAGGGTAAGTTTTCTAAAAAAGAGTATTATGGTTTTGCTGTATTCGAATGTTGACGCTGACGGCAATCGGAACAATCTTGACTGACGATGGCCGGAGGAGGCGCCAAGGATACCATGGACAGAAACCAAAATACGATAGCTGGTATTCACTAATATCTTGGCTACGCTACACTCCTGCAAAAACCGTGAATAACCCGATAAAGTGTTTTTATGCTTTTTTCGTGACATTATTAGCCCTTTGAGATAACTCAAACTCAACTCAGCTCATAACTCGATGATTAGTCTATCACGATCAAAGTTAAAGTTAGGTTAAAGTTACTTGTGATTGCACTCTTAAATTAGGATATTTATGTGTTCACAAGTTTTATAAAACGCCGACAAGTATCACAAACTAACCGCTCTCATATTAGCCCTAATTTCAGTAAGCAATGGATTATTGCAGTAAGCAAGTTCTGTTAATTATTCTCCTGAAGTTTAAAATACAAGAAACGTATATAACATAAACAAATGTGGATGGAGCATGCACAACTTATTGTTATAATTGCATAAGCATTGAAACCGGTATTGGATCGGAAGAAAAGTGTCGTCCTTTTCTCATCATTGAGTTAAAATTAAATTTTAACAAATCGAGCAAGGTAAGTGTTTTTTTTCATTCTTTACTAGAGATTTTTTCTACTAAAATGATATCGAATAATTTCAAACTACAAATATTACTGATATCAGAAAGACTGAATGGTTTGAAAGTGTGTTGAATTGTTTCAGTTCAACTTCCTAACTTCATCTGTTAAGTATGAAAACTGATAACTTTTCTCCGTAATTACGCCGATATTAATTTTTCCGCTTCTGGAATTCAAGGCGAATTTCGCTCATTAAAGAACAATACTTTCGCAAAATGTTTCACTTTAAATTCGCTACGGTTTAAATACGACGAAATAAGGCAAAAATTACAAAATTTTGGAAAATCTCGCCGTAATTCGGCGTAATACTTATTACGAAACAAGACTTTAGAGCACTATATAAGTAAGAGAATGTGCGACACCACAAAGCAAAATCGGGAAGACGAGTGACTTTTATGACGTCAGAACCTAATGAGAACCTAGACTCCGAATTGCTCGTACAAGATTTAGAATTTGCAGCTTTGAGCGCTTATAAAAAATATTTAAAAGTCAGATTTCAACCTTTTTTCCAGAAATTGAACCTACAAGTATAATCTACTTTTGAACTAGCGAAAAAAAAATTTTCTTTCAAATGCACTTTAAAGGATCCAGGATGATATATAACCTGTTTCTATATATCCTGCAATGTATATATACACATGCTCAATTACATGATTTTCTCAACCATGGAATCGAAAGTCACTAACTTTTGATATACCCAATTCATTACATAATCTTTCGTAAGAGAGTATCTCATTCCTATTTTCCTTTTGTTGACAACCTTTTAACCAAAGGTTTTATTTCTGAAACTCAAAGTATAATGGTATTTTATAACCATTATCACTCAAAAAATATCATTTTGAGGTCGTTAAACCAATTCTAGATTTTTCTTCAGTGAAAAAAGAACTAGTTTTTGGTTCTTCAATTCTTACCTTGTTCCAATCTAAATCAGAGCCAAAAAGTACGAATTTGAAATCTGTTTCACTGATGTTTGAATAATTTGTTTGTTGGTTTGTAATCTCACAAGTATTCATTTGGTTTTTGGTTTGTTTTGTATATATTGAATTTTGATTCTTGAAGCCATTTTTTCTGATTTGTATACTACTTAAAACATATAAGGAGTATGCTTAATATCTGTCCAATACTTGGCTCAAACTTTTTTCAGTAATTTTTTACAAATGTACTGAGATTTTCCTGTATATTTCCTAGCTTATCCACTTTTATGTGTTTAACAACTTGTAGAAATCCGCTGGTAATAGCTAAAAATCTTCCAACTTTTAGTGCCAGGTAACCTATAATCGATTTAAATTCACGCGTGATTAGTTCATTAATTTTAAAATCATCCGTTAGTTTTTCAACAACATCTATAGGAATAAAGTAGTTTTCCATCTGGGTAAATGCATAAATACTTGATTCAGTTAAAAGATTAACTTTTTCCCCTAATACAGTTTTATAACGAACATAATATTCCAAAACATCTTTATCTGTGAATTTTTCTACATTTTTCAAAGAAAGTTCATTAGCTAGATCTTCCATCTTTCCTCAACTTCTTCATTATAAGATCTTATTTCTGGTGATGGGGTATCCACAACATCTTCATCTAAATATTTTTTTATATCAGACGTAATTTTTGATATGTATTATTTTTATTTTTAAATGAAGGGTGCAAAAAGCAGATTGGGCTGTTCCCGTAATAGTATCGGTTTTGAGAAATTCTTGCCCCTTTTTTGGAATATTTCATATTTAAGACATAACAAAATATTTGTTTGTTGTGCACCCAGTAATGCTTTAAATGGATTTGTCTTCAAAATAAGGCTGTTTGGGCATTTAGTTTTGAAAAGATAATTTTGACTCAGAGAACACTCATTCTCTGGTTAAATTACCGCTTTTTAAGTTAATGTTTATTTAATTTTATCTTGTATCTAATGTATATCTAAATCAGTCATAATGGAGAGAAGCTTGAAGATACTCTTAAAAAATTGAAAATGTTCTGCTCTTCTCTTGAAAACTTAAAATGATTAAATCAAGATACTGAAATAAAATTACAATTTGAAGTTAATTAAATAGTTTCATTATTTTCAACACACCATCAGTCTTATACAAACTCTTAATATTTAATATCAAATTTCTTGTTAAGATTGCAAGAAAAAGCATGAAAACAATGTTAGTTCCAATAATAAACACAACTCTTGTTTTTTTCCAAAAACATCGTTACTTTAGTTTACAGTTCATGTTAAATTTATCAACAAAAAATAAAACAGCCTTGCCTTCAGTCTTAATTTGTTAAAATTATTATAATACATCACTGTAAAGCTTTCAAGAATGTTAAGTCTTGCACATCAAAAAATAGATCATTGTAATTTAAAATCCTCATCTATGAAGAGAATTATTTGCTTTCTTAACTGAAGTTATATTGCTTCACTATATTATGCTTTTATAAAAATAATTTAATGATTTATAAATTCCCACTCAATAGTATCCAAAACCTAAGTATGAAACCAAGGCAATAAAAAGTACCTTACAGTGTTCTAGCCAGTTAGAACTTTATACCTTGTACAACAACCACTTCCACTTAGAAACTGAAAGTACTTATTACCACAATGGAAACGTAAAAGCTCATAGTTATCTTTTTATTCAGATTCATAGCCACTAAATTCACCATCCTCATTTTCCTGTTTCACA
>JAOTRI020103123.1:0-13932 GCA_028564885.2 Zoanthus sanctaehelenae
TGCAAAACGCTAAAATATCATTACAATAAGATAATAAAATACTAACTAGAATGCTAATGTTAAAAATTTTCAAATAATTTAATAAGTATATTAGTAATAATTCTTTCTAAAAATTAAAAAAAATTGTAAATTTTATCATTCAGCATTTCTCATATGTTCATCTTTAAATTTTAACATATGTATATATTAATATATGTATTTATGCGACTTCAGTGGAATAAAGTATTTATTTATTTATTTATTTATTTATAACAATTGCTTGTTAAGAAATCAGGGCATTTTATTTGTGCTTATATTTACCTCTCACAACTGATGACACTAACAGTTGTTCTCTATTTCTATATTTTAGTACAAGGACCGTATATTTGAGCTACTCCGTGAAGCCAGATATTACAACCCAGGCCTACCAGACTTTGACAGGTGAGCCCTGTTAAGCGGAAGGAGGTAAAAAACATAAATAGTGTCGCTTCCCGGGCCTATAAAGCGCAATTTTCTTTCATACAATTCGTTCAAATTCTGGGCCAGATTGAAGTACAGCGTGCTTGAAACACCTTCATTATAGTAGAGCTTTTCCTTGAAACACTATGGAAATTCCCACGATTTTGAAATGAATTTAGTTCATCTTTTGGCGGCAGCCGTGGTGTTACATAGTAGCATTTGTCTCAAGGTCATAAAAATTTAGTTTACTATAACTTTGAAACGATGAAAAAGATGATTCCCTTGGAGAATGAGAACACCCGGCTGATGTGATGAGGATATAAGACAGTCGTAATTAATGATGATAAATAAGACGAAGATTGAATCATTTGAAACGAATTTGTTTATCAAGGATGTGAAAAAACTGTTAGAATATTTATAAATACAAATTTTTACCGTACATGGTAAATTTTTCCATACTGAAAAATGTTAGACCCTCCTCAGTTATTTTAAAACTAAAATTATGACCCTCCCCAGAAAAGTACCAGCAATACTCATAACCGCCCCCCCCCTCCTAATCACTTTATAAATATAATAAAGATAATTTTTCTCGCAACAGTTAAACATGCAGGGCTTGCAACAGTCATGAAATATTCCGATCACATTTTTATATTTTTAGCAAAACAAAAACTGCATGCGGCAAATTTTAATTTCAAGTGTAGCATTTGATTGAGAGCATAAGATGTTTTTTGTTGGCATGCGCACTAGGCTACATTATTAAACTGTATGAATATAAATTCACACGTTCTTGAGTGTTTTCGTGTTTACATTATACAATTATACATTTACACAAATATTTTAGGAGCATAGCAGTCTTATGTCTAGTCCGAGTTCGTATAATTATTCATCGGTATCGCTCGAACCATCTTCATGATCACACTGATTTTCTTGAATGCTTTCAATTGTTTTTCGACACTGGGGCGAGAGGAAGTAATTTATTGTATGTGCTGAGTGTGTTGTTGCTGGAATATTGTCAAGAATTGATGCCAAAAGCTTTCATGTTTACGATGAGATCATCATTGTCAACTACTTAATCCTCGTTGACCCTTATTACTTCGATGTCAACTCTAAGTGTTTTTCTTTTGATTACTTCATTTTCTGAATACCTTCTGTTTTTTTCGTGTCTCAGCTTTTCGGCGATTGTACTTCTTCGTACGTGAATGTCTTTTTTGGTGCTTTTCCCCGTCGAGGATAAATCCTCTCAACTCTTCTTAGTGCATTCTCCAACAGCTCACTTGTTTCCGAAATTGTAGATTTTTGTGAGTAAAGATCTTTTAAGAAAGCTTTTTGATTAGCTTTATGCTTTGTCTGGAATCCAGGTTTCAGTTTAATCCCATCAGGCATAAATAGCGCATTATATATTGTGCTCTTTGACTGCACAGATAAGCCTCTCTATGTTATCCTTTTCTTTCGACAGCCCAGTCTTGTTATTCGTAATCGTAATTGAGTCATTCGGCCGGATTGTCAGATGTATTAATAAAAGACTGAAACCTTTTTCTTTATCTTTGCCACTGACTGATGCAATTCCCATTGTTGCTTCCTTTCTCCTATAAACTCCAAGCGTTCCTTTGAATTACAAGTCTTCCCGTAGGACTCGTAGAACACAGCTAACAGCGAATTTGAAAATTGAGTGAAATCGCCCTTAGGATAAGAAACCAGCCCGCCTTCCCAAATGATGCTTTTCGATTTTTCTTGTTTGGTAGTTCTTTGTGTTAATACTGTAGCAGTCGAATCTATTATTCCCTTTACATGCCACACGGGTAAACAACTACAGTAATTACATGCGCTTCCATTCCCACTTTCGAATTCTCCGCATTTGCCACACAAGCATTTACCCCTATCAACTAACAGTTAGAGATGCCACAACTGAACCTTCCTCCTCTCGTTATGGGCGTAAACGAACCAGAGTACAGCGGGACAACTTTGTCTTGTGGGCTCAGATTGACTTTTAAGAACTTTAATGAACTTGCTCATATTTATTTTAAGATAACTTGCAACTGATTGTACATAGAGATTTGTTATCGAATACACTGAAAATAGTGATTTTCCAGTGCTGTGTTCTTACACATACAAAGCTATTTAATGATGATAATCAGTTGAGATAATTCCGTTTTCACGTGTTAAAATAAAAGATCAAGAAAGCATCAAATTACGTTCTTAAAGTTAGGATGACCCTTCCCTAGATTAGCTTTAAGTGAAAAATGTGACCCTCCCCTTAGCTTGCAAATTTGTGTAATGATCCTCCCCTCCCAGGCTCCAACTTAAATTAAAGTGCTACTGCGATGAAAAATTCACTTTCTGTTTTCTCTTTAGATACTGAAACTACTTAATCTTAATAACAATTGTGCCAAGTTTGAAGTCAAACTTCCCACGAGAAGTATTTTTATTTCCTCTGTATTTTCGACTTTAAAACGTTTGGCATTACTGACTCAAGAACCGGAAATGACGTCATCGACTTAACCAAAACTAAAAATCGTGACTAATCTTGTGTCATGTACAGAGTTATAGAAAGGGAATAATTTGTTTAGTAGGTTTTCGGTATGGTTTCAAACCGTTGTGTTGTACAAGGGTTTAGTATTAACTCGCGATCGGATATTAAGGCCCTGCGGTGGCCCAAAAGTTTCACGGCAAGTTCAATTTGCTCACGGCAAATTCAATTTGCTCGCGGCAATTTCAGTTCACTCGCGGCAATTTCAATTTGCTCACGGCAAAATTCAATTTGCTCACGGTAATTTCAATTTGCTCACGGCAATTTCAATTTGCTCACGGCAAATTCAATTTGCTCACGGCAAATTCAATTTGCTCACGGCGATTTCAATTTCCTCACGGCAAATTCAATTTGCTCACGGCAATTTTATATTGCTCACGGCAATTTCAATTTTTTTTTGTTTGAATGCGATGCAGGTATTCGGACCTCAGATTTGGGAGTTTCCGCATTGTTGTACATATGTTTGGTGTTGTTGAAGTGTGCGGTTCAGCGTGGCTGATGAAGGTGTGTGGAAGGAGATATAAGTGGGTGGGTAAGTGAGATGAGTATAGGTTGTAGATTTTGGTGGTGGAGTGTGTGTAAGAGTTCTAGGTTTGTGGTTGTAAAAGGGTGTCTTGTAAAGGGGATGTGTTGTGGCGTACATGGTTGTAAAGTAATGTTGTGGGGTCGCCTTATTTATTGGAAAAGCTGGGTTGCGTGTGTGTCGGGGGTGGGGTTAGGGGTTGTGTATTTAAGAAAGTTATGTTGTTTTTGGTAGATCGAGGGATCTTGTTTGGGGGAGGTCTATGTATTGCTATACTGAGTATCGGTAATGAATTGAGTTAAAGCCTATCTGTTAATTTGTAATCTGCAGTCTGTTGGGTAATTTTAAGTTATGTGTGTCTGCTAAATGTTTATTGCGCGTGTATCGTTCTGTGTGTATTTTTGTAGACTTTGTTAGGGAAAAAATTCCCTTTTTGTGGTGAAGGAACTGGAATAAGGAGGTTTTCTGGTTTGGGTCCCAAATTGCGACGGGCTAAAAAATTATCTGTGACTGTGCATGGTTGAATAATTGGCGTTGTTTTTTTTATGGATAACTCGTGAAAATAAAATATTTTGAAAAAACATAGAGGGTATTATAAGGCAGACTGTTGTGTTGGTATGTTTGCCAAGTGCTGTTGTGTAGTTGTGTGTGTAAACTGCGAATAGAATATTTATTTGCATACTAATAAGGAACCTGTTTGTGTTTGAAAATATAAATTATGTTTAAGCTAAATGTTATGTAGGTTCTTTGATGTATGCTTTGGTGTGTGTCATATATCTTTGTTTATCTAATTTTACATCTTGTTATGGACCGGTGTATAAGTATTACTGAAAAATGAAAATTGTGTTTTTGTGTATGGTTATAAAGTAAAGATGGGCTAGGTTTTCGGCTAAGTTGTTTTTCTGTAAAAAAAAAGAAAAAATGTATATATATATATATAGAAACGTTGCGGGTGGAATCAAAAGGACTGTAATGGAACATTGTAATGCGTGTTAGTTATCAATCAATACGCTGCTGACAGGACGGCACAGAGTAATAATGCGACAACGTAGCGTGAATAGTATATTGTGTATGGTTTAGAAAATATAATTTGGTATTCGGACTAGTTGTGTTCTTATAGAAAAATTTGTATTGAAATCAATCTCGTTCCCAGACCCACGATCCTTGTTGTCAGCGCCACTCTCGATTCGTGGCGCTGACCACAAGGATCGTGGCTCTGGGAACGAGATTGAATTGAAATTGAATTTGCCGTGAGCAAATCCAAATTGCCGTGAGCAAATTGAATTTGCCGTGACACTTTTGGGCCTTTGTAAAGGCCAGAGTTTCACTTCATAAATCGCCCTTCGACAGAAGTCTTTGCTGGAAATGGAAAGCTATTGTCAGCACACATCGTGCACAATTTAACCCCGATTGCCGCTTCGTGGCTTGTTCAGGATTGCTTCGAGAGGTCATTCTACCTGCAAGGGTTTAGAAGGGGGAAACAAGAATCGATTCCAACCATTTGGCAAAAGTCCGAGAAAACTATGGAGAAACACGTTTCAAAAAAAAAATCGTCGTATGATAAGTAACACTTGGAGTACTTTCGTGTTTAGGTGATATATTCTCCGAACGCTCTTTACAGCAAGTTTGATAAATGATAAATTTGATTTAAATGACACAAGGAAAGTGGAGAAAAAAAAGCACGAAAATTAAACTCATTTATTGAAACTGTATTTAATTCTGTTTTGAAGAAAATGAGAGAGACCTCCATCTCGAGGCAACAGGAGGTGGTTGCGTCCATTTCTTGCGATCAAGTTGCTACCGGCTCAATAATGCAGGTAAATTATCGCCATTGGACAAAGACCTTTCTACAGAAACATCATAATTTTACTCGATATATTGACAAGGTTAAAATTTTATCAAATATGCGTAAAAATTACAATTTATTGGTTGAGAAAGTGTTGCGCAACGACTCATATTTAAATATATCCACATTTATTAACCCTGTTCATATAGAGTATTAATGTAACAAGGCTGGGGGCTAACTAGAAAACTTCACAGTTAACTTAGCCTTCAGGCTCTATTATAAATAGAATTTTTCTATTTATTTATATTATAACTTAAAAAGAAACAGGCTTAATTGTTAATAGAAATAATTTTAAATACACTTAAAAATGTAAAAAAAAAAACTTTTTAATGAGCAAATAAAGTGATTCCCGATTCCTGATTATTTACATTTTACAAAAACTTATATGCAAGGAATATAGCGTTATAAAACTTTATAACAAAACAAACGAATCCTAACTTAATTTACACACGAATCAAATTTTTGTCCATCTCAGAGAGTTCAAATTAAATTGAAAAACTAATAAAAAATTTCTTTTGCAATTCATTTAATTTCATTTTTAAAATGACAAGTGCAGTATATGAGTGGAACTTCGGCTCTCGGCCGGCAAAGTGATAGCTTGCAAAAGGACAAAATGAAAATACAAAATTTCAATCCGACTATTTTAAAATAACATCATTTCTCAAAAAATACAGCTACGTGCCATTTTCGCCAAAAAATAAAGCATGATCATAACGGCAAAATAATTTTACCTTCGTTCTTCAGAAACAGTTCTTCGGAAGAAAGCGCTCATGCAATCCAACCCTACCTAAACACACAAGAGTTATAAAAATTCCTAAAATAATAATCAGTTTCCTAAAACTAATTATGGAATTGACAAAAAAAATGTCGAGAAAAATAACACGAGATTTTCATCACAGTAGCACTTTAGATGATAGTGTTTCAATAGCATCGGTTGAAAATAGGATCCATAAGTATCTTATAAATTAAACACTTATGATTATTCAGTTAATAATATGTAGTTTTGCCGGTCGTTTTCGTTTTTGTCTTTTTTCGTTTCTAAAGACATGAGGTCATGCAATGGATACACGCGGTCTCTTTGCTACCTTCGACGGTATATAAATATTCATTAGAATCTCTTGCTGATTATTTGATTGTTTTTTAGAATCAACACATGGCGGCAATTGTTTTTCTTTATTTTTTTGTCGAAGGACAATTCCGTTAGATCAAGAGTGTTTTTTGTCCAGATAATTGAAAATATTTTGTGGGTTTTTGATGTTTAAATGTAGAGCTGAGTTATGAAAAAGCAGTCAAAACCTAAGTGAATTGTGCCCAGATAATTGAAAATATCTTAAGGCTTTTTCACGTTTGAATGTACAGTTCAGATATGAAAAAGCAGTATGAAAAGTGGTTCGCAAGCTTGTTTTTGCAGTCAAAAGGAATGGAGTCGCCTAATAGTCGTGCAATATATAATAAAATTAAATGCCTTATTTACTGCCAATTGCAAAGGAAGTAGTTGCCAATCTTCCTAGCCAGACACTAATGTTTAGTCGCTCGACGGCACAGATCTTGGCATGAAAGTCGAATTTATTTACTGAGGGAGGAAAACCTTAGATGTTTCTAAAAATTTCTTAGCACGCCTCAGTGTCATCAGGAAATGCACAAACAAATTTGACTGTCTTTTTTATGAAATTTGTTGTATTCGAGATCTTAAACCAGCATTGAATGTACAGTCTGATTCTGTTCGTGCTGAAGTGTTTAAGTAATTAACTTGGTATTGTTGTCATGTAAATAGCTTCAACTTAGTCTTTTATATTCGCTTTTTTATCTTTATTATGCCATCTTGCATTGATGATGGCACTACATGCACCGAAACGTCTGCTCTTAACATGTATTTTCTTGAATTGTCTTTATCGTTATTATTGTCACTATCATTGTCATTATCACTGTCACTATCATTGTCATTATCACTGTCACTATCATTGTCGTTATCACTGTCACTATCATTATCATTATCATTATCATTATCATTATCATTATCATTATCATTATCATTATCACTGTCATTATCATTATCATTATCATTATCACTGTCATTATCATTATCACTGTCACTATCATTATCATTATCATTATCATTATCATTATCATTATCATTATCATTATCATTATCATTATCATTGTCATTGTCATTATTATTATTATTGTTATTATTATTATTATTAAACAAAAATAGTTTACTTTCACTCAACATTACAAGAAAGAACGGAATAGCCGCGTCACAAAAAAGCAGTGCCACGATAAGTCATTAACGAAGTCTAGCCTCCACAACGTACCATTAGTGCAACTTGATAACTTCGCAAATTAAACTGAAAATAAATTGCTAAAAAAAGAACGCTTTTACTGTAACTTAATTAAGTAAAAACATTACAGTCTTTTGTTTTAAAGTTTTTAAAGAGCTGCTTCGTTCGAATGTTGTAATTTTATTTACACTTATGGATATATAACAGCTTGCCTAAATATTTTCTTCGGACGTTTCAAAATATGTTTCAATATAGCCGATATAATAGTGTGTTTTCTCGGAAATCTTACTCTGTAGTACTAGTAATGGTATGAAATTTTTTAAAAGTTGTATGTACAAAATGTTCCGTATGTAAGGCGGTTTCTCTCCCTCGAACATGTGTTTCAGACGATCTGATAAAAACTTTTACGTACATCATCTACATCTACATAATTAATTTGCAAAATCCTTTAAGGACATCAAGCAAATTTTTCAAAAGAAAATGAAAGCAAAAATACAGTGAAATATATAATATTTTTCGAAAGATCCGTTTCATGGAAACGAAAAAGTTTCGCCAGTAGGGAACTCGGAAATGATTTCCAATTTGGCGCCCTAACTTAAGCTAGGCCCGGGAGCTAGGCTACCAAGCTGGAGCTTTCGTTTTCTAGGATTTGAGTTTTACAACGCCTAAGGGAAGTTTTGTGATGTGGCTTGTGATATCTATATACACGGAAATAATGCTTTTGATTGTTGGTATGTAAAAGATTGTGTGTGTAAGTGTGTGACATTATTAATGTAAATGTATTAAGGAGTACTTTTAGTTCGATACAGTAATGCGTGTTGCCTCAAAATACCGTGGAAAGCTGCTTTGAGACAGACCGCTTTCACGTGCACTTCATTACAATGAATTACTTGATGTTCTTTTCCAAAGAACTCAGTTGGTATTTTGTTTGCTAAAATTTCCGTATTGGGGCATACTGTTACCCAGACCTTAACTTTACTATAGTTATACGCTATCAAAATGCATAGATAAATAACAATTATTATTTCGTAGCTCCAAAACTTGCCCTTGACTATTACGGAGTAGTTTTCGTAATGAGAGTTGTTGGGTAATGGTAAGCTAAGGTTGAGATATTAGTGAATAGAAACAAGTTGCGATATACACTGCAGCTGAGTTTAAATTTCTAGGAATCTTTTCAAATTTTTCAGTTCCAAAGGGTTGCCCTTAATTTGCACAGTGAGCATGCACGTAAGTTTCACGTGTAACACACTTAGTATAGCATCAAAATTTGCATTGCAAAAACAAATTGTTTGTAGCAGGAGATGTTAAAAGCAAGTTATAAATTTTACAAAGTTGGGAAAGAAGATGCATAATTTACTTTATGTATCAACAAAGTAAATTATGTTGAAATTCTCTCAGTAAGCTTGGTGTTTTCCTGTTTATTTTAGCTGGGAGTAACTACTAAATATCCTGCAGCTAATCTTGAATTAACCACAAATTAAGGGACCATTCATTTTTTATGGGGAGGGGGGGGAACTGTAGTGTTTTAATTACCGCTAAAAAAATTTTCATGATCCCCCTAATTTTCCTAAAAATTTTTAAGCTACCCTCCCCCACCAAAAAAAAAATAAAGATTTGAAAATAATCATAATTTCAGTGCTTTGATAACACTAAGGACTGAGAAAAAGCCAGACAGTATTAAATTTTAAAGAGATAGTCCGTCCTACTAGTAAGCTGGAGCACTTTCTCATCCTTAGAATCACTGAAAATGCACCATATTTAGTAGTTTTACTGTAGTTGTCTTTGAAGCAGAATTTGTGATTTTTTGGAATGCCCCCTCCTCTTCATTTATCTATGAAAAAGTAGCAATATGTCGGTTTACTAATGCTTGTAAGTTGCCATTGGATGTTTTCATTCCATACTTATAAGCTTTTTCTCGGGTATTGAACTATCTAAAAGTTCTTGTAAATAGTCATTTGATACTTAAACAAAATGCAAATGAGCTGCCATTGCTTTCGCAAACTCGTCACTTTGGGCTATCACAAACAGACCGAGGTTAGGGAGCCAATCAGATTGTAGTATGTGTAATAGCCCTTAAGTTGGAAAATACTAAAATACCTTGGAAGCCAGCTGGCTCCAAAGGTTTCCTTTTAAAGTCGAGCCCTGCACACAAATTAACACAAGTATACATGGCTGCAAAGTGGGTGGGTGGGGGGGGGGGGTGAGAATCTAGAGCTTAAAGATACAAAGAGGTAGCTCAATGAATACACAAGAATAGAGTACAAAATATTACCTTTTTCACTTATAAAATTTTGTGATAGCTAGGTTGAATCAGAAATATTAAACAAAAATATTGTTTTAATGTTTGATATTAAACTAACTTCCATTATTAGTTTTTTAGCAAAAAAAAGAAAAACATTGTAACTTCGGGTAAATCCTTCTACAAATCATACAAACTATACATTTGCCTTGAAGGAAAACTGTAGTCAAAAAAAAAAGATAAAATATTTTGGAAGATATGAGGGCAGGTTACTGCATGGAGACATGAGATGCCCACCAGCTATCTTCTTCTTTTGTAAATGCTGTAATTTATATTAGAGTTTCCAACATTAAGAATTAAAAAAGTTAAAAATCCCGACCTCTGCACATTTTTTTAACACCCCAGCATTGAACTAACCCTCCCCTACCTCTCCCCCCCCAAAAAAAAAAAATGATGACCTCTTCTCTTCATCAAAAATAAATTTTCATGCCCCCAAATCAACTGAAATGTTCCAGGGAATCGCTTGTTTTATGTGTTGGGTTTTACTGGTTAATGGATATTCAATCAGACAGTATGAATTTCATTTTCCACTTTCCTCAAAAACTTAAAGCATCTTTTTACAAAACTATTTTTCGCTGGTGGCTGAAGAAAAGAAGGCTTGCAACTACAGATGGCTGCATGTCATGACCTCTTCCAGTTTGAAGTAAAAGTATTGCCAAAATACTGAAAGTCTCACTTTGATGGCAACTGTTGTTGATCAGCAAAATCTTGATCAACACATGTATCTTTATGCCAATTTTGAGTTTCATGGAGATTTGTGGAAAAGCAACACAACAAACACCAAGATACAACTGTAGCTTCACGAAAACTCGATGCTTTTATTGACTCACATCTTTAAATATAAATAGAAAAAGTTCATGATTGTTTTGTTTATTTCATGATCACTCCCTTATTTTACTCCCTTTTTACCCAGTACCAAATAAATTAATTATGATTTATTATAAACTTTATTTTCTTGATGCTAAAACATTTGACTTTGTAGGAAAGACATTGGATGATTTAAAAGAATTAATGTTTTCAAAAACACAGACGTACAGTACATGCACTTAGCACATACCTGACCCTCTCCCCTCAGAAAAAATCTTTCCTCACAAACCTCTTAAAATATCATTGCCTATAACAAGAAAAGTGAGCAAGATCATCCCAATGTCTTCCAAAGGTCAAATGGTTGTCAAACACCCTAAACAGAATTTTAACTCGGCACTTAAGATAGTAGTACTCTGCATATTGTCTTTCTTAGTTGTATAATATACTACTGTTTGCCAGGCAGTTGTGCAATGGTTTTGATGTTTAAGGTATATTGAATGAATTGACTTAAAATATGAAATAAAGTCACTTAAAATGTGCAAATGTGTTGTATGTTATAGCACAAAGAAACCAAAACCAGCACTCAATATTGATACTATCATATTATAAAATCATATAGTCACATGTAGTTTTTATGTATAACCTTTCAACTTCTGGTGATATCCATTTTGTTCTAGATCAGTTACTTGATTTCTTTCTTCTTATTTCCAAAATCTTTAAGTTTATTATCTTATCCATTGGAACTTGATCTTCGAAAGATAAATTGAAAACTTTTGTTATCTTTTATGAAGGAACTGTTACATTCTCTCTAAAATAAACACAAATATTTGTCATAACTAAAGAATGTATCAACTCCAAGAGAACTCATTACCCATTTAAATCAAATGTTTGAATTGTATCGGCTAGAATTGCATGACTTTTTTTTTCTTTTAAGCTTAAATGTTTTAGTATTTACCAAAGCAACCAGAATCTATTTTTGTGAGCTTTGACCAGCTCCTGTAACTTACAATATACCCAAGACCATTACTTGATTTTATAGTGAAAGTCAAAAAGTTATTGACTTAAGATAGAAAAGACGTTGATAAGTTTTTTTTTTAAATACAAAGTGTAGTAAATACTGCAACAAACATTTTAATTTTATCCCTCTTAGGGTTGGTGGCTAGTGCTATAGATATAAAACTTGATGCTTCGCATTTGGTATAATTTTGTATTTCGCACTACTCGCCTCTCTTTTGGGGGATATAGAACTCGCAGAGTTATTGTGTATTTTCCATGGGAAAAGATGGAATTTGAATTTGCTAATTTTGTTTTAGAGTTCCATTTTTTAACTAATGTTCTTTGCATGGTCGTACTATCAGGGTGTGACTGCACAAGTATGTATGTTCTACTGATGGAAGCATACTGTATTGAAAACCATGTATAAATTCTGTTAGAAGTTTTTACTGTAGTTACAAGTTCAAATCTGGTCTGTAAATGTTAGTATAAATTTCAGTAATGTAAAAATTGAAGAAATTGTGAAATATTATAAAAAGACTTCCTCAAAAACTTTAGCAGTGTGGATATGTTTTTTTTTCATTTTATGTATCAACTATATAAATTATTTATGTTCATGTACAAGTCTTCAACTGAAAAGTCTTTTTTCACCTTTATCATTTCTCAGTATTATGTTGTTTAGCGTGGTTTTTCATGTATATTACTTCAATGCTATTGAAGTGCTTAATTTCTTGATGTTTTGAAAACACTCCAGTTGCTTTTGGCTTGTCGCTTTGATCTGTTCAACTCACAAAAGCAGATGTTTTATCTTGGTTACCAGTATAGGTTTTCATTGGTTATTAAACACAGCTTTTATGCAAGGTATATTTATGTAGTTGCCAATTAATATTTTAGAAAGTTTGTTTTCTTTCGTCTTTTAACTCATTAAACAACAGTTTCCTTGCCCACTACATTGTTCTTTGTTCCAGGGGGTTTGTTGGATGGGTCTGTTACAGCGTGTGATGGGATACAACCCATGCTCCCCCCACACTCACTAGCTGACACTGTATGCGGCATATCCATGTATTTCTTGACGAGTGAAAACACTGAAGCACTCAGAGTATTTCGAAGTTCAGCCAAATGACTGTGTGAGGTTGAGTTTACTGTTACAAGGCATGTTTCCCTCACAGGTGTGAGTGCTGATAAATGACCATTTGATGTTGCTCGAACTATCCATGGATTATCAAACTTTAAACTAGTTGATGATACAACCATTGATTTTGGTCGCATTTGGCTAGTAAGATTAGTGCATGAAAAGTTTGAATTCTCTTTGGACTCATTGCTAGTTGTGTCAGTGTCAACATTTATTTCTGGAATGGGGGCAAGTGATTGCACCTGAGGTTGTGCTTGGTTTTCATACTCACGCCAGTCAAATCGAACCACATCCAAATCATCTGAATCATTTTCACCCTTTTTGCTTAATTGCTCTCTGTAATCAAACTTAACACAGTCTTCATCATTGGGTTGTAATATTTCTTTTTCTGGAACTCTTGAACTACAAATATTTTCTGGCATAAGAAATGGGATTCCAAACATCAGGCAGGCAGCAAGAGTTGGCACTGCACCAGCAATGTAAAAGGCAACTTGGTATGAGCCAGACACATCATAGATAAAACCTGTAAGACAAAATAACATTTTAATATTGAGCTGTACACAGTTGCTAAGTGTCGAAGTCTCCTGACTCCGAGTGTTTTTCTCCGAGTACTCCAATTTTCCTCCCTCTGTAATTTCAACTTTCATGGCAAGATCTGAGCCATCAAGCAATTAAACATTAACCTCAGCTAGGAACACTGGGAAACCACTTCTTTTACAGCTTCATAAATGATGTTGAATAAATAAGGTATTTAGCTCAATCTATCAGAGCCACCCAAAGCACACTTATTATCAATACTGAGTTTGTAGTGGTTGTAAATAATCATATGGGTGATTGTACTGTTGCACCCATGAGATCAGAATTGGAATGATGATGTTAAGACTTGTAGTTTAAATGATTCACTAATTTGGTACATTATCTGGGTTCACTCTGAGAATGATGAATAAAATTCAATGACTTTTCGATGAATTTCGATCCTTATGATTAAATACCACATTTTTCAAAAACATTTAGAAATCAAAGCCTACACTTGCACATCTTTAAACCAACTTAAAATGTGAAATGATGCCATCTGAACAATGTCA
>JAOTRI020103134.1:0-13931 GCA_028564885.2 Zoanthus sanctaehelenae
TTCCATATATGGTCATTCGGTATATGAGCTGATAACCGAGATTGAGTGAACCAATCAGAACGCTAGAAACGCAACATCCGAGGTTGAAAAATTAATGATTAACAATTATTCCAAGAGTGCGCGTTGGATATGAAATTGTAAATAGCCAACGAGGTGCGCAGTGCCGAGTTGGCTATAATTATCTCATATCCAACAAGCGTGAAGGGAATAATTGCCTTATTAAATTTTATGAGTTTTCCGAACTTTTCGATACTTAAAAATAGCAAAGAAACTTTTAAAATTGAGAAACAAGAGTTTTTGTTAGTTTCCATATAATGTCATTCGGTATATGAGCTGATAAACCGAGATTGAATGAACCAATCAGAACGCTAGAAATGCAATAATCGAGGTTGAAATTTTAATAATTCATAGATAACACTTGTTTATCGGTAGCTGACTCGGAGCCACTAATATGGACACTAAGGTTTTTAAAGTCACATCCCACATGCATTAAATTTTCCTGTTGGTTATAGATTTAAAAACTGAATTACAAAATAACTTATAATCATTTATGTGTTATCGCTCTTACTGGGCAACGACTTTCCTTAATTGTTCCTTCTTCATGTACCCTCTGGCAATATGTTCTTTTTTCCCTGGAGAGGCCAGGTTCGAATTCTAAGCAATTTTGATGTAGGGAACCTGTGTTTTACGCTGGCCTCCATGGTTACCCCCTTCTGTCCCCCCCAAGTCAGTTATTTCACGCCTGACTGACCTCTAGGATGGAAAATAAAAAAGTTTATGTTCTGATCATATTGCAAAACTGCGGGACATAAAAAGGTGCATGGAAAAACCTGAATTTGTACATAGTCATTGTTGATTTCTAGATCGCGTTCAACATTTGAAAGTTTTGACAGGGATGCAGTCTGTTGACTGATGTACCGCCATTGCTTTCAATCATGTTTTCATTGTACAACATAATATAGAATGATGCCATTTGGGGTATTACATTGTGTAAACAACACAGAATTTAACAAGATTTGTGATTGGCCGTATAAGGTTGGGGTAAGCTTTATCTTTCTTTTGATTGGTTCAAAAGTCTGTGTCCTCAACACGAAGTAAAAGTGGCCATTTGTTAAGTCATCCACTATGGAAAGCCAACAGTAATCTCCAGTCTCTCAACATCTGATGACCAGAAATCATTTCCATACCCTCAATATCAGGTGGTCAGAAGTCATCTCCCTTTGTGGTTGCTTGGTGACTAATATATTGCTCTGTTGTTCTTGTTCTTTTGGAAGCTAGTCATTCTTGTTTCCAGAGCTCAAAGTTTGCAGGCGCTGACAATGAGCTCTGGAACCAGAATGGATGCGATTAAAAAATTTTTGATAAAAACGGTTGTCAGAAAAATGAGCATTTATCACAAACTTTACAATAATTATAACTTGTTATCCGAAAAAATGTTTTTTATGGAACAATGGATTGAGACGCGCAACTCACCTGTTATAGAAACCAAACCCCCGATGATGCCAACAATCACGAAAGTGACGTCCACTTTCCTTTTAAAATGGAAATAGCTAAGGAAACAAATAACTTTCATTAAAATCATAACAGAAAACTTCAACTACTATTCTACTGCTACTACTACTGCTACTACTAGTATTACTACTACTACTCACTACTACTATAAAAGCACATTTCCATACCTAAACATAAAAGAGAATATTCCACCACCTATCGAAGCGTTTAAGGTGTTTACCGCTGACCTGCGGAGAGAATACATGTTGACATCAACATCAACAAACAAGCATAAAAGTATCGTGTCAAAAAATTATTATGCTACTTACAAGTAAAAATTTGTTTTGTTGTTTTTCAGTTTCTTTTTTTTCATTAATTAAAAAACTACAAGTGCTTACAGTGAAAAGGCTTAGTTTCTACGTAGAGCAAACAAAAGGCGGTCCTATCTACACAACGGGTCTTATGAGATTTAAACGTTGATGTGACCTTCTTTTTTGCCAAATTAAAGGTCTCCCAGTTTTTATTATTTCAAGGTCGGTGAATGACTAGTATATCTTAGCAGCGTCTGTTGGTTTGCCATAGTTAGTAATTATTTAGAAAGACAGATCTAGACAGTCCGATAAAGTATCTATTACAACAGATAGACAATAATGGCCAACAGACATTTAGTAAGACAGCCAAACTGGGAGAAAGGCTTAATTGGCCGCTTGTGAAGAACTAATGAAAATTTTCAATCAATAAACTCACGGTATTACCCAATGGTTTTGATATGCTGACTAACAATAGTGAAGCTTTTAGATGGCATTTTGTTTAAAAATATTTTGGGAGGGTTTTGATTGTTATCTAGTTAGTTATAATATTTTGAAAATTTATTTATACAAATCTTGAAACCCTGGATCGAGCAAACTCTTCAAGCATCGAGTCCATGCTCATCAAGGCTCAACTTCGTTGGGTAGGACATGTCATTCGCATGGAAAACTATCGCATGCCAAGACTCCTGCTGTACGGAGAGCTTCATCACGGAAAGAAAAACCAAGGTCGTCCAAAAAAGCGGTACAAAGACTCAGTTAAAGCAAATCTAAAGTGGTGCGAGCTCAAACCCAAGGATCTGGAGGAGTGTGCCAGCGATCGACCACGTTGGCGAGCCACAATCCAAAAAGCTGCGGTCGCTTTTAAGGATGCTCGATTCCAGAAACTCACTACTGCCAGAAATTAACGCCATATGGTGCCGTCAGCAGAGATCACAACAATGGACGTTCAGTGCCCCCACTGTTCCAGACTCTGTGTCTCAAGACTGGGGTTGTGGAGCTACCTCCGAGTACATAGATGATGAGTTGCTGTAACGAATAGTCATCTTCGGATCCGAAGGACAACCACCATACTATTTTGTTAGTTACTATTTAGCTAAGTATCAATTAGACAGACAGACAGACACCAGACAGAAAGACGGACGAGCAGACAGGCAGACAGACACCACAGGCGCAAATACACACTTGCGTAGTTGAAGTGAACAAAAAATATTGAAATGTTTAGTATTTGTTTCTGTTTTTAACATTTTACTTGTATGCGACCAAGATTTTGTGATGAAAATAGCAGTTTGTACAGCACAAAGAAAGGCGCCTTGCTCTTTGCTTATAAATGATAACTGTACTATAAAAAGTGAAAAACGCTGCAGAGAGCCTGGGCTCGAGGATCCAAAACCAAAACGAGTTTTGTTTGCACCAAGTTTGCTCAAAATACGGGCAAGACGCTTTGTTGTTTGCTTGTATTCGCACAAACAATTCGAAAAAGAAATGACAAACGCAGTATTTTTTGCTCTGTTTACTTTGGTTTCTAGATTATATATATTTGAGCGTACTTGAAAAAGTGACCACGCTACGCCCCTGCACCAGACAGCAAGACAGACGGATGAGCGGACAGACAGACAGACACCAGACAAAAAAATAGACAGACGTATGGACGGACTGACAGATAAATAGACAGAAACAGACAAACAGACAGACAGATAGACTGGCATGGAGAGAGAGTGATGGGGGAAGAGAAACTTGAATAGTTAATTCAAGCTCATTCATTCATTATTTACAGTTTAAGAATTTTAGAGAACAATTTCGAGGCTCAGATTGAAGACTGAAATATAAATCGTTGCTGACTATATGTTTTGCAGTTGCACTCCATGCCAATGGTAAAACCAAATGCAAATCTATTGCTACATTTGAAGCTCTATAATACCGGTGGTAACATTTTAAAAACGGAAATTCCATGTCAACGATCTAGCGTCATTCCGATCGAAAGACGATATTTTAGTTTACTTAAGCATTTCTGAATTTTTTGTATGAACTCAGATCTAAATTTTGTAAAATTAATTTACTCAATACGTTGACCTTTGACCTTACTTGGCAGCTAGTTTCCAGCGTCCCCCAGTGATCCCAAACATGCTTCCGCAGTTGAACCCAAGCCACCCCCACCACAACACAAACATTCCTAATATGGCCGTAACTGGAGATCCCATTGAAAGAGGATTGTGGCAGTGGAAGCGACCAATCCGCGGTTTGAGAATGATGGTGGCAACAAGGCCTGTCACACCACCCACTGTTAAACATAATCAATATACAAATATAAACTTTATTATAATTTAGCTACGATACAACACGGGCTCTAATTGGCTTAAATCTATGCTTTACTACACCGATAAAGTCATGGTTTTCGCTTGCTTGTTTTGCCGCTTGTTTTGCTATATCATAGAAGCATTACAGCATAACTTTCTTTGACTTTATCGGTGAAATAGAGCACTTGTGATGTTGGGAGGGACACTCTAAACGTTGTAAAATCACTCGCCTGCGGCTCGTAATTTTACAATGTTCTCGTGTCTCTCCCAACATCTTGAGTGCTCTATTTCGCCGATAAAGTCATAGAAAGTTGTGCTCCAATGCTTATTTAAAACTATAGTATTTTATGTGCGATATTTGGGATGTGTTTATTTGTGATTTGGCTTACTGCAATAGCAACATCTAATGCGTCTACACTGATTTTTTATAGCCAAAAGTTTCTTAATTTTTGAAGAATTTTGTTATTGAAAGTTTCTTAGCAGTTTCTTAGTAGGGATCAAAAATTTTTAATTCCTAAAAATGATAATTTTTACATAACAAAACGAAACGAATCTTAAAGTTACAATGCAAGGAATAGCACCAGGAAGATTGAAATGTTTTACAATTTTTAAACTGCAAAATATTCAGTGCTTGTTATTGTAATCTTAGGAAGTTGATTATCACTAAATCTACGAGTTTCTTGTATCATTTTTGGTTGAGTACTGAAAGTTTCTTAACCAATCTAGATCTCACTACTGAGTTTCTTATATAAACGAGTTTCTAATAAAAAAAAAAAGTCTATTGCAAACTCTTTTCTGACGTTTTGCATGTGCTATCTATATATGCTCGAATTTTGTCATTTTAAACGCTTTTGGTTAGTACGAACATTTTAATTGGTCTACAAGTGTATTTTTATGGCGCTATGAAGCACAAAAGTGACGTGAGCAATATTGTTAGTGATTCATGTAAATAATTTTTCAACTTCTTTGGCTTTTCCTGCTGATTATTTGATTATATGTAATGTACATTTGAATACTGAAATTGCTGGCAAAATCAATAAACTTGAACTTGATCTTAAATTTGTTAATTGTTTCGATCGCCCAATATTCTGGATATTGGATTACGCAAGTCCAGTTTTCCAAGATGCGCTACCAAACTATTTCTCAGAGACCGAGGACATTGAAAACCTACAAAAAGCAGAGCATGCGCACAAACAATAACCTTTCCGTGTAGGCCATACTCGAATGCGCTCAAATAAATATGGTCTGACCACCTATCTAAGCGCAGGCAGCAATCAACGACAGCTTTTTTCTTAGAAAATGTACAAACCCACAAATTTAGATCTCTGCTGCAAATGCCACTATAAACTCAGGCAAAAAAAAAACATTTATTGCACTAAAATCCAAGGCCAATAGGTATAAGAACTCTTTCATACTTAGCTTTTCAATCGGCATAAAATATGAATATCCACAATCAGAAGAATTACTCTTGTTTAAAAAATAATATTAATTATTAGCAACTGCATGTATGTATATTTAAATCATTAGTTTTTGTTCAGATTTTATAAGATTTCAGCCATTATTAGCTGTAAAGTTTTAAAACCCTTTAAAGCATCTATCTAACTTATGTAAACAAAACGAGTAAACTTGCCAATATGGACGGAACCAGCTCCGGCGACATCGATTGCACCCAGTTGGCTCAACCAGCCATCCTCGGACCACAACCAGTGAGCAGGAAAGCAATATATCAACGTTCCAAAGAATGAGAAAAGGCAATAAGACTCAAATCTTGTCCTTTCTGACATCGCGCCTGAAACTATTGTAAAAGCGGTTGTAGCAAACGAAAGTTGAAAAAAGAACATGGGAAAAATTTCTCCCATTTCTTCCTCGGTAGCATCGGTAAAAAATCTTCCCATTCCACAGAATGCGTTCCGTGACGGTCCGTCTCCAAACGCGAACGCAAAACCAAACGCCCAGAAGGAAAATCCACCAAAAATGACGTCAACAACATTTTTCACCATAATGTTGATCTGTTAACAATACAAATATGGTAAAAATATTATTGAGCTGGGTTCCAATGCCGTCAGTTACAAACACTGAAAAATTAAATCCACACTGCTTCAATTTCTATTGCACTCTTTTTTCTATAAGAATCTTTTTTATAAGAACATGAGGCTGAAAATCTCCAAAAATTTAAGAACATGTTAAGAACATTTGAGGCTGATATGCCGAAAATATTTAAGAATGTTCAGCCTCAGTCAAAAAATTTGACGTTCTTATAAAAAGAAAAGAGTATAGCTGTGAGTATTTAGAACTATAGCGGATATATTCTGGTAAATATTTCAAACTATATCTATGCTCTTTCACTTGTATATATTTCTTAATTGTGCGAACCTTAACCTGTTTGGTAACAATGCCAATGATCAAAGAAGGCTGATAAGTCAATGGTGCTATATAACATTCAGGCTCGCTGTATAGTTCGATTGTTGCCAACGAAGCGAGCACGCGAGGCTAGAGGGACGCGAGGCTAGGGGGACGGGGGGAAGAGGGTAGCATTATAGAGCTGTGCTAAAGTACTATGTTAGAGGAAAAAATTTCGAGTGAATCAGACAGATATAAGTAATATAAGATTCTATGGTGTAATGCCAAAATGGCCTTTTGTCTTAGAATGGACCAATCAAAGTCCGTTAACCTTGTGACGTCAAGGTAGCTATAGCATGGGAAACAAACAGCACTTAATTCAATTCATTTTGTCAATGATATTTTATAAAAAAGGTTTCCATTAGAATTAAAAGATGTATTTCAATATGGAAAACAAAATGTAATAAAAAAAGTGTGAATGTTCGTACACTTTTTACACGTAAAACTATTTTAGTATATATTTGTTTCAAAATAGTAAAATTAGTGCATCATTTCTCATGATCAGGGCTTGCACAGTTCAGTTCTGCTTACAATAGAAAAATAACTAGCGGTAAGCTAGTTTGAGCTGCGTCGGTGTTTCTAAAGAAATAATTTAGTAATAAAAATGTAAATTCTACACTGTATTTCTTTTTTACGGTGTAGAATTTACATTTTTATTACTAAATTGTTTCTTTAGGACAGCTTCAGTCATTCTCAGTTAACGAGAGCCAGCCGTGTCCCACTAAAAAACAGCAGTTATAACCTGCTTAGTTTTTGTATTTTTTGCAATTTGTCTACTTGGTGATAACAATACAGTTTCTTTGTAAAGTACAAAGCGAAGTACTTGTTTATACTTGTCAAGTAAAAGCTTTATTTAGGTCTAGAATGTGTCGTATAGTACGAAAAATGCATGTCTCCGGAGTGTAAGTGAAAGCCACGAAGAAGAATCCCACTGTTATGGCTTATTAGATTAGCTTGGTTTTCTATCTAAACAAAAGCTACATATCTGGGTTAAAAATTGAAACATAACTGGTTGTCATAGAGCTTCTCGTTTTTCTCTGGTATCATTTACAAACCATGTCCCCGTGTTTCAGTCATTTACGTTACCTATTCCATTTCTTTAACACTACTCTAGTAGAATTCGCCTTTAAAAGAGGAATATTGCATTTTCTGCTTCTTAAACTATTAGAGATACAATTCAAACACTAAAGTTTCTGCGGAAAGGTAACGCTTTTACAAAATAGGGCTCGTAATTGTCTATTGTCCTTAGTGACTGTCATTTACGTGACTTTTTAAATATCGATTTACCATGCTTCTAAATTAATTGAGCTGTCAACAGATCCTAGGAAGTTTAAACGTGCCTCTATTCATTATAATTATGCAATGGTTCTTTTCATTCTTATCAACATTTTGTCAGGAAGACATTTGACAGTTGTCTTTTGTCACTTACGTTACGTAACGTAAATGACAATAAACATGCATAGCTCTGTACAAACAGACAAAGTGCCTTTTGTTTAGACAGTTCTTTAATTTTAGCGGTAAGATTACATTACCAATGTATCATGTAACTTAAATGCATGCGGGTTTACTATGTCAACTCTCTTTTGTACATGTAATCATCGTGTGGAAACACCTCGATCGCAACGTGTTCTAACTACTTGAATTTAATCAGATTTACGGAGTTAAGGGCCTGAGCCAAGTGTAAGTTAAAGTTGTTTACACTAAAGGAGAGCTCTTTGTTGTATTTTTCATGGTTGGTTTTGGATATATTTGCTGATCTAAGGGTCAAGCACGTGTTTTACAATCAAGTAACGTAAATGACGTAGCCAGTAACGTAAATGACTAGATATGAGAACCGTGAATTTTCGCACGAAACCAACAAATGATGCTATAATAATAATGCAGAATGGTTTACTGTTGCAATCTTTAATTATCGAAGAATTTAAATAATGTCAGTAATCTATTTTTTTTTGCAATATTATCAATTATAGACAAAAAAGATAATGCCAAAGAAAACACGGGCCGAAATTCAAAAGGCCTATAGGGAGAGGAAAAAACAGGACAGAAAGTTTCAGCAAAAAGAATCCCGACGCGTTCTAAAGTATTATAAATCAACATTAGAACTAGATGATGTACAGCTAAAGGAACGAAGAAGGAAAAATAGAGAAAACCAACGTAAATGTAGAGAAAGAAAACGAGAGCTGAATAGAGATGCACGTTGCCATTCGCCCCTTAAAGTCAAAATTAAAATGCCACCTGTCCTCGCTAAAAGGCGCAAAACTTTGATAGCAAAAAACAAAAAGATAAAAAGCCTAGAAGCACGTATAGCTCTTCTACAAAAAAACAACAGGAAAATAAAGAAGAGAAATCAAAGACTACTCCAGGGTATGACTAATTCCAAATCAACAGAAACCACAGTACAGGCAGAAATGACGCCAAAGTCCCGCACAAATACTCAAATTAGAGAGGCAGGTATCCGTGACAAAGGAGTGGCAAAAAATCTAAGGAAAAGGCTGCTGTTCTCAAATGTTCTCGTAGATGAGATACGTGACTCTGTCCAAAAGAATAGCAACACTGTAGGATCTCGGGCCATACGAAACATCATAAGTGGCAATATAGCCAAAAAATACAAGATCATGCGCACCATGAGTATGCTTACTGGTCTTTCAAGGAACCTTCTCAGCAATATAAAGAGCAAGCTTGTATCGAGCCAAAAGAAGACGCGTCTTGTGGCAATACGAGAAACTCTACAGAAAAGTGTGGTCGAATTTCTGGAGCGCGACGACAACAGCAGAATGATGCCCGGCAAAAATGATGCCAAAAAGTGCGGCGCTACAAAGGTTCAGAAACGAATCCTAAGTGATTACCTCTACAACCTGAGATTAAAGTATCTGTCTGAAAACCCGACATCTAGGATATCTCAATCAACCTTTTACAAAATGCGACCAGCATACATGCAACTTGCTTGTTTTGCTTCTCGAGACACCTGCCTCTGTGTAAAGCACCAGAATATGGCTCTTTTTCTACGTGCCATGAAGAACAGAAAACTTATATCCAATGTCAACCCTGATGCTTTCATCAAAGAAAAAAACAACGAAGATGTAGCGGATATCCTCAAGGCAATCCCAGACAACGAAGAAATAATTTACGACCAGTGGAAACGGGTAGAAGTTGAAGGCAAACAAAGAATGAAAACTGTAAGCCACAAAGCAAGCAAGCAGACCTTCATTCACAGTGTAACAGAGGAATTGAAAAAGTTCAGAGAGCACGTCAAGCGCCACCACGAGCAATACAAACAGCTCCGCGCTCTCAAGGGCAACCTTCCTGAGGGCCATATTATTTTACAAATGGACTTTGCAGAGAACTATTCCTGCCAATCCTGTGAAGAGGTCCAAAGCGCGTATTGGAATGGACCAACGATGGTAACGTTGCATCCTGTTGTTGCCTACTATAAAGTTCCCGATGAAGAAAAACTTCAGCATAAGAGCTTTATATTTGTTTCGGATGATCTTTCACACAATGCCACAGCTGTGTACACCATCATTTCAGCCCTGTTCCCTCATATAAAAGAACAGGTACCAAACATATCGCATGTTCACTATTGGACTGATAGCCCCACCTCGCAATATCGGAACAAAACGATCTTCGCTATATTGGCAAACCACTTTGTGGAGTTTGGTGTTTCAGCAACCTGGAACTATTTTGAGGCTGGCCACGGGAAAGGTCCGTGTGATGGTGTTGGAGGTTCGGCCAAGAGGATGGCAGATGAAGCTGTGCGCAATGAGAAGGTGGTCATCGATGATGCACAGGGTTTTTTTGCTTGGGCAACCAAATCCAACGATTCAACCTCTGTAAAATACATCTTCTACAGCAAGGATGACTTACAGAACTCAGCTACCAAACTATCGCAGTACAGTGACGTGCAGTCTGTTCCTGGTACAATGACATTCCATGCTGTGGCAGCAACCGAAGCTCAAAACAAGATCATTGCAAGAACCACTTCGTGTTACTGCACAAGTTGTCTTGCAAACCCTCAAGAGAGCCAGTGCAGGTGGAATACCTTTTTACTACGCCCGCTAAGCCAATCCAACGTCCAAAGTCAACTTGCATTGAAGGCTGGAGATTTCATGGCAGCAAGTTATGATAACGACTGGTACATTGGTAAAGTGGAAGAAATTGACCCTGCAGATGGTGAAGTAAAAGTAACATTCATGGAGAGAGCGGGAAACAATACACAATCCTACAAGTTTAGATGGCCGGCGAGAGAGGACGTCCTTTGGGTGACTAAAGACGACATTCTTTGTGTAATAGAACCACCGATTCAAGTAGGCAAGACTCGCAAGAGTTACCACTTGTCGTCAGCAACCCTACAGCTAATCGAGGCACGATTCAGTCTTAACAAATAAAGTTTGGACAAATAGTTACGATTACATTGGTCATTTACGTTACCACTTTCTGTGATGCTAGTAACTAAGTCTCATTTCTTTTAGTCTCAATTGATTCTTATAATGATAAAGCCTCATGATATTAATTAGTATTTTACATCACACAAGATGCTTAACAATAGATAGTTGATGATTTATAACCAATCTTTTTGTTTACACAAATATTGTAAAAATTGGTCATTTACGTTACTTAGAAGAATTGGATAAAAACTAATTACAAATTATATCTTATTGTTTTTACATTACTTTTCTTATTTGCCTTGGTAGTATATGTGTCTTAAATGTCATATAAGATTAAAACTATTAAATGTAATTTACGTGACTTTTGGGGTCATTTACGTTACCACGAAAAGACAAAACCCACAAACTAGCGTATACGTTTTTCTCAAAAAATAATTATTTCCTTTGAATAATCAATACTTAAGAATAAGATCTCGAATAGAATGGAAGAAATCACGCTTAATTATGCTATTTTAGATGTAAAACAAGAAAAGACATAATTTGAGAAAACATTTTTCAGGGTTATGCTAACAATTATCATGAAAATTGTAAAAGGTGAGGCAGAGCTGGTGGGTTCCTGTCTCTATATTTTGTAAAAACTATATTTCTGGAATGTGATTAGCAATAAAAGCAAACGAAAACACTTAACCATATTGTGTATGATTGCAATATATACTACAATATGCTTCTAAAACCCTGCGTTTTCCTGACAATATAGGTGTATACATTTATAAATGTAACTTTTTTCACACTGAATATTTTAGTGCACTGTTTTGGAAAAATAATCTAGACATATTTTTCAAAAACCTAAAACGTAATTAATATGAATTAGGTAATGTTGATTTTTTATGATTTTGCGGCTATTTGGAGGGCCACTGGCTCTCATTAACTGAGAATGACTGTGGAATGGCATAATTTGCACAATTATGCAAACAAGTAATGACAGTCACTATAACCACATATTGACCATTATTCACCATAGAGTTTCCTGTATCTCAGACGCTATAGATCATCCAACTAAAACACAGATAGCTGTGTGTTGAAATCCCACCTGGATTTTCCCTGAATTTCTGCACTTATAAGTATAGATCAAAGATCATATTTCTAACCTGTAAAAAGTCTTGCCAGTGAAATCAGTCCATAAATCTCCAGGCTATATAGTCTAGCAGCATAAACATAAAAACAGTAAATATGAATTGTAAGTAAAGACAGCATATCCGTAGCCAATGATAATAAGAAAGTCATTCCAAAGCAGCCAGACAAAATGCCATACCAGGTAATAGCATAGATGTATGGCTGTATCAAAACCAAATAACTTCTCCACAGATAAATATGATAGTGGAAAAACTTGCCCAGGAAATGTGCAAGTTCACTGTTAAGTTTCAGTCCGGCTGGTGCACCCACCATCCAGTTGAGTAACTTGCTGAGCAAATTTGCAACAATTTCTGTGTATCTGACAATATTACCAGTTATTGCTTTACCATGCATATTAACATCAATCCAGTAGACAAACACAAAGCCAAGAAAAACATCAAACAATATGGCTAAAGCTAGATTCCCCATCTTCTGATAAGGGTCTTGGCCATTAATATTATATCTTTGTGTTTCATCTGGAATGTTGGCAGATCTAGATGCAGTGAATGTAGATGAGTCTTCACGCCTAGTCTGGTTAATCTCAGACTTTGAATCAGCAAAGTGTTCCTTTTCACAAGCATAATGATATAAGGCATCTAACTGCCTTAAACGGCATATAATTTGCTGAGTTGTGACTGATATATGCATAAAAGACTGCACAAGGCCATGTTGCATGATATTGCAATCTTGCAACCAGTAAATCAATATGCAAAACCAATGGCAGGGAACAAATATTAACTTGCAAGCTGCAAAGTATAGGGAAACTATCACAGTTTTGATTAAAGTGGTCATATTACCATGAGGCTTTTTTGATTTTAGTTCTGGCGAACATATTCCGGTGTGTAAAGTCAGATTTGATAAATGAATCAATTCCCTTAGAATATCAAGCTTTACTCCCATTTTCATCTTTAATTGCATTAAACTTTCTGCAGCAAATCTTTCAAGATGACTGGCAGAAATACCATCACAAATAGATATGTCTGCACGAACTGACGAATCAACAAGAAACGATCTATAGAATACAACAATAGCTTGGTCTTCATCACTGTAACTTGATGCATTGGTTGTGATAAAACTAACATGTGAATTGCTCTCTCCTTCAAAAGCAACTAAGCTCGCATAACAATCGTTTATCTCACGAGTAATATGCTTTATTTTGTGCTGTAAAAGTTTTTCAAAGTTTTCTTTCAGCTCATTTCCATTGAGCCAGATTCCGAGAAGACCAAATGTCCAGTTGTAATTGGGTGTTTTTCGGAGACATTTTCGCACTTTATCAAGAGTTGATGTTAATAATTCTGCATCAGGTTTGATTGATGAGACGATCAATTTATAATCTACACCCGCACTGCTATAGTTGAAGCCAACAAGAAATCCCTCACTCCAGCAAGAACGTTGAGCAGGTAAACATATGACTAGCATTCTTCGGCCTTCTCCACATGCAAGGTGCTACCACAAGAAGGTACGGTTACCCTGCTGATGTTGGCACAGGTTGCCCTGCCAGGAAGTTAGTGGCACAGGTACCCCAAGCCCTTAGTGCTAATGGCCGATTTCACTTGATCACGTCATATGCATAGCGGCTATGTTATTACCTTATAATTATTGGTACTTAATTTCGCGATTTTGGCGAGGCAATATTTCGCGGGGTTTTATTTTCGCGATTTCAATAGGCAAACATGAAAAAAGGGCATTAAATTTCGCGACTGAAGCGTTCTCAACTTCGTTTTATTTTTCCAAAGGTCTGAACTGTTTAAAGTTTTTAGATAACTGGAGCACAACAAAACACATATTTGGGAATTAACCTTAAAAATAAATGTATTACAACGTGAAAACGCATTGTTTCAGTGGTTCGCGGCAACGTTCATAAGGTGACGGAAGTT
>JAOTRI020103145.1:0-13931 GCA_028564885.2 Zoanthus sanctaehelenae
GCCTTTTTAGCAAAGCTAAACACAATGGCTTCTGGGTAATTTTCCCAAACGCGACGTGACAGATATATAGAAAGATATATAGATAGATAGATATATTGACTAAAGGGTAAATTTAGACTCAGGCTCCCTACGGGTAGCCCGAGTAATTAATAAAGTTAAAGCAATAAAGAGTGAGTCAAGAAATCGAGGGACCTGATTTCAAAATGATTTGCTGGAAACTGAAACATATATGATTGTCATTGTAAACATGGCAAATCGGATAATTCGAAATAAAACGAGTGTTAACCAATAAACTTTTTTATAAGAACAACTAACTTATTCAGAGGCTCTTTGTTCTTAATTATTTGATGATTTCAGTCTCAAATTTTTCGTAATTCTTTTATTACTAGCAGTTCAAATTGAAGAACAAACATAATGGAGATTGCAAGACGAAGTGCCTTGCATTTTGTATTATAAAATATTTAAGATAGTACAGTGGTAAACTTGGCAAATTTGTTTTGATATTGCATCAAATTCCCCTAAATAATTGAAGTTTTTTCTAAGCCTCGCTTTCATGCTGAAACAAAAATAGTATATTCTGGACATGCGCATAATGGCAAATTTAACCCATATTTCAGATACCTCCATATCAGAATTTATTTAGTACATAATTGTGCCAAGTTTCACTCTTCTATCACAAAGTGAACATTTTTTCACCTTAACTGCCTGACTAATTGGCCGAGAGGTGTGTTTTCATAGGCCAATGAAGCAAAAAAATGACGTATTAGCTAGTCCTCGTAAGGAGATTTGTAAAATGATCATGAAATAAACACAAATACGTGCTTCACTGATCAGCTCTCGAATTCTCCCAAACGTGCACCTCGGTTTTCATAGCGCTATGGAGGCACAGAAAAAATGTTTTATTTCTTAAATGTGAAACGTCGCGAGACCTCTTGTGTTATATATTGTGTTGCTATATACGAGTTTTGCGAAGTCCCTACGTAAAACACTTTTACTCGGCTTACCACAGATAGCCTGAGTGAAAATGCGTGTAGTAGATACGTTCAAGAAACAGGTAACTATAAAAAATGACTTAATGTTCATCCAAGTGGCTGCAAGTACCAAGTACTAGCTGTTTTTGTTAGATTGACTATTGTGGGTAACAGAGTGGTTATTGATTATCACTGTATGAACTGAGCGGACATGGTAGGTGCAGTTGGTAAGATCTCCGCTTTCCAACCACAGGGTCACCAGTTCGATTCCCGGCTCTGCTGAGATTAGAGTATTTGTGGGACCGTCTTTTCCACCCAAGGTAAATCACTTTTCCATCCTTCCGGGGCAGGTAAATTAGGGCCAGCATTTATTGGGTTAGTGTCTGTGATGGTTTTGTGCCCCACCCTAAGGAGGGGGAGGATGTCAATTACTTGATAACATCGGATCCACGTGCCACTAGGCTCATAAAGGATTTAACTTTTTTTAGTTCTGTCATTGCATAGAGTATGAAATGACTTTTCAGTACTAGCACTCATGCTTTTTGTAATTTTCTCAGTTCAAGAAATATTAACATACCACAAGTAGTTTTACTGTCAGAATTTGCAGGCAACATTTTAGGTTTATCGGAGAACTAAACGACTGGCAATATCTTTATCTAGAACTGAATATGAAGTAGTACATAAATCAACACCTCCCTTTTGGCAACTGAGATAGCGCGCTTTTCAACTTTTGCACTTCACTTGTTTCTTCATTCCCAGTCAGCACTGTGGAACATCCTTTGTCGCCATGCGCAGTACTGATATCGCTATGCGACTGAGAGCTCCTTAGCGCGACTGCAACCACCTCCGTCTCCGGATGTTTTGGATCCACGAGAACTAAATCACTGTCTGAGTCACTAACTTCTGAAGATCTAAAACCTAAAGTCATATTCTCCCTCCTGGATAATACCGGAGAGCCTGAAAACAGCGGAGAGCCGCCACCAAATACCGGTGATCCTGATAGTTTCGGTGAGTAGGAAAACTTGGGTGATCCACTCCTGCTCTCATCAAAACTCTTACTCCTTGTTCTTGCACGGAAGACTTTCTCCGATGAATTCCTGTTCTTAGTTTTCTTGCTCTTGTCAACTTCACTGTAAATATGAGGTAAGACTTCCACGCTTGACGAGTACGCACGGTTTAGATAAGTGATCGAAGTTGGGTGACGTCGCCACATTGGTCGTTGTAACATAACCGTCAAACGATTCTGCGACGGGAGAGAGGAAGACGAAACCTGGAGAATCGAAGCCTTTCCTTTCCGTGCTCGAGGCCTTCGGAGGCAGAGGAGGAGGAGGTTCCTGCTCAGCCTGATATTGGGAGCTATCCGGGTGGGGGACAGGCCGTTTCGGAGGACTCTGATAGTGTCCGCTGTTAAAGCCGAACTCGCTACCATGCGAACTTTGGGACATATTTTCCAGCAATAAGTCTTGGCTCCTACCTGAGATCACTGATGAAGGCATACTATTTTGTTCTCGATGTGGTACAGCATTTACCTTAAAAACAAAAAAAGGGGGGTTTTATTGCATGAATTAAGTTATTTTTTTCTTCTTGAACTTCTAAAAATACATGTTTGCTGACGTCATTGTTTACAATCTAAAAATACATGTTTGCTGACGTCATGGTTTACAATCTACATCATTAGCATACAACTTTAGGTAGCGAGCGAACAAAGATAAATACGGGGAGTCAGGTTGGCATAGTGGTCATCAGTCGTGCCTCTCACCTCTACCACCCAGTATCGTTTTCTGAGCTCGGCTTGTGGGCTGAGATTTGTCGGTCACAATTTGACTCGACTTTCACGCCAAGATCTGAGCCGTCGAGCGATTAAACATTAGCCTCGGGCTAGGAAGAATGGGCAACCACTTCCTTGGCAATTGGCGTAAAATAATGTATTATTATTTATTATTATTACAGTTTTTAAATTAATCAAGAACAACTTAAGAACAAGCTCAGGCTAAGGCTGAAAAAAAGATAAAGTGTTTCTAGTTGAAACTTTGAGGAGTCTTATAATTTACGTTTGTAATAATTCTATGCTCAAGAAAAACACATAAGCACCGTTGTACAATTATTATTTTAGACTATTGAGTAGTGCCCCAAATGAAACACACGGATACTAGCGATAAGCATCGTTTTTCAATGCCGTCTTCTTGTTTCGGTTTCTTGTGAATTCTAATCGCTTACGTAGACCAAACGAAATGTGTATACCACAATTCCTTGCAGCGCCAGCCGTGTTGTGAGGAGATGAGGGACCTGGAACTAAAGGTAGCCCGGTGAACGCTTCTAGAGCGTCGCGTCTTGTTATATAAGAACAAACTGCAGTGCTGTGTTGTGAGGAGAAGAGGGACCTGGAACAAAAGGTAGCCTAGTGAACGCTTCTAGTACGACTTGTTATATAAGAACAATCTGCAGTGCTGTGTTGTGAGGAGAAGAGGAACCTGGAACAAAAGGTAGCCCAGTGAGTGCTTCTAGAGTGTCTTGTTTCAATAGAAAAAGAATAATTTTAATTCCATATTATCTTTTCAATAAAAGGTCCCATGGTTAGCTTGTGGAGTACGTAAGATACTGTGTCAGTGAGCCGTTGTATCTTGACTGTTGTTCTAATGTTTACTTCTGACATCCTGACTCCCCAACCATCCCGAAAGCTCTCCACGAGCTAAAAACAAGTTGCAATGGCTTTAATATTAATAACATATAAAACTACGATTTTTCTTCTTCATCATTTGTTTTATTTGAATTTTCCCAGTTGCTGCTGATTTAAGTAACTATGGGCTCATTTATTCATTATTAGCCTGGTTTTGTTGTTAAACATTGTCAAATATGTTAACATACTTGCGAGAGAGTGCGACAAGGCACACCTTCAATAATACACTTGTGTAAACTTGTGTAAAACTACATTAACATTTAGGTATATTTAGCTTCATAGTGAGGTTAAGATTGTACAGTTTGAATACGTTGTCATTCTTGTCAAACTCGAAATGTTCGTTTTTTTGCAATTCGTTGCGGTAAATCAGTGCCATCGTTTGTAGTATTGAAAAATATAGTGAATCCTTCATCTTACCCTCGTTTCATTTGCTCTGAAATATCTTTGGTACCGTCCTCTATTTCTTTTCCTAAACTGAAATAAAAGGTGTTAAATGAGTTTTTAGACTCTTGTTTTCACGCGTGGAGGGAAACCATCTACATATGATACAAGAAAAACTAATATTCACTCGTCTGCATTTCGTCGCTAATCGGCACGAGTGATGATGTGATGTGCGGCCTGGTTACCCTAATTGGTAAGGTGCCAGTTTTTCATGCGATAGGCTCGGATTCGATTCCCTGCCTTTGCAGCACTCAGGGTCATAAAATTATCGAGCAGAAAGTGCTGCCATCGCGCTAACATTTACAAACTGTTACTGTCGCGTGTTCTCGGATAAGGACATTTAACCCGATACTCTATCAAGGGACTTAACACAGATTTGTCGAAAAAAGCAGGGTACTGTTTCCGGTGTTGTGGTCTGTGTTGATCGCTAACACTGAGGGCATTTACAGTTATATTAATATATGTAATCCGCTGCAGCGGACTATCTAAGACCCTCAACTGTTGAAAACTGTATTTATTTGTGTTGCACATTTGATCATATTCGTCTAAAAAATCCGCAATATAAATATTAACCCTTTCACTCCTAATCAGTTATCAACACTCAACTTCTCCTAACATAACAAATACAAATTAAAACATTTGGTAGTAAGAAAATGAAAATAGATCAAACAAAGTAAACTACTGAAGATTAAAAGTGAAGTTCTCCCAAACTTGTTCAATGAAAATTATTGGCTCATGTTGGGAAAACTTTTAAATAATTGAACTGGGACTGGAAGGGTTAAATATTATTATTGCTATTATTGTTGAAAGTTGTCAAAATTGCACCAATCGAAGCCAAGTGCTTCCAAACTACGCTCGTCTATAAAAGTTCTTACGAATTTGTGTTTCATTATATTCTCAGCAATGCATGTTTTCATATTTGGCCCAGCTCAACTTTAGCTAACATTAGTGCTCGGTTTCAATAAACTGATAAAACGTAGGTTTTTAAGTTCCACAGGTTTTATATACGGGCTCAATAGCTCGAATGGAATTCTATCGATCCAGAAATAAAACGCATTCTTCATTACAATGCATTTAAAATAAAAATCAAAGCAATTCTAATAAATTCCTATACTTGAGACAAATCTCCACGAATCAGAACATTAACGTATTTCTTTTCTACCTCTACAGATTACTACCAATAATTACTACATTTTCACACAAACTAAAGATATTTTAATATTATGGTACTTAATTATCTTGTTATCCTTAATTTTCATTTTCTGTTTTGTATTTCCTTTGTTCCTGAACCATTGATATATGAATAATATATTATATTGGGACTCCAGACTCAATTAGTTTTTACTAATTCATACTTTCTGCTCGTCTAAGTTGTATCGTTTCCCGGAGTGAGTGTAAATAAAGCTTCTTGTTGCTGTTGGGTTCTAAGCTCAATATTGAATTATTTCAAACTAAAAAATTGTCCACTCTCATTCACTCTGCTACAGGTTTCTAATCACGTACAGTAAGCAAGGCGGATAAAGGATAGGCAGGGAAAACATAGTCGACTTCAACTTTTTAATTTAACTGTTCATTTTCCCGCCCAACCACTATCCGGCCTGCATGTAAACCGAAACTTGCGCGTTTTTAGCAACAGAAGTAAAATGTCTTCTTAGGGCTCTCATATATGCAGCGAAATCATTTCAATGATTACCGAGCTGTTCCTAGTTTCACTTTTCGTTCAGTCGACCGTGTTTTTAACCATTTAAGCTTTCCGTCAATGATTCTTTATTGACGATTTACGTTTTAACTCAAAAATAATCAGTTGAGAATTTACAGATATAACGTTTCTTTCTTCATTGCATATATAATTTATATAGCAGACTTTGGACGGACTTGGTTGAAACAATTGCTTTCCATCCACAAGGTTGCCAGTCAGATCCCTGGCTCTGCCGAGGTTTGAATATTTGTGTGATCTTTTCCGCCTGACCCAACTCAGCTTTACGTCCTTACTGGGCAAGTAAATGAGAAACGGCATTTGCTGGGAGCTAAACTGCGATGGATTAGTGCCCCGTGCAGGGAACTCAAAGAATCTCATCCACTAAACACGTGCACTACAGAAACTGGATATAAGCACCTGCTCCACGAGCCTTCTGGGTCGTAAAGGACTTAGCTATGTTGAATTTGTTTTTGGTTGAAACCACAATTATGAGTGCTTCTACAACAACAATAGTATTTTCGACCTTCCACTTTGCAAATCGATGGAAAATTAATTTGTGGCAAGGTGTTGGCTGCCCGGCAGACTTGAAGAACTAATATATAAAGCAATTAAGTCAAATAAAGTAACCCATATCTTCCCCGCGAGCTCATTCTCAAGATGGATCATAATTTAAGCTGCTAAATATTTGATTTTGTTCAAAAGTACAGGAATGAACCGAGTAAGTCTGCTTCTAAAAGCTTTGTATTGACACTAACACTTTTTGTGGCCGCCCAAAGAAAATATCTTGTACTATTTAACCCTCTTGCTTTATCTACCTTTAAAAAAAACAATTACTAAGCCTTCTTACTTACTTTCTAAAAATGATTCCTTTCTTTTTTAAGACGATCATAATCAAGCAGTAGATTAGGATACCGCTGACTGTACCACCAATGATTGCAGGCCATTCTCCTTTTTTTGACACTGATAAAACAACAAATATTTCTAACCAAAGTTCTGGTAATGTAATCATTTGTGAATAAAACATTTCGCTAATTCTAACTTTTATGTTGATGTCAACTAAATTAATAACACCTATTTCGGTTACCTTCGCAGCGGTTGCTAAGGTCTTATCATTAGTTTCTAAGTAACAAACATTTAACAAAATGCATTCATACCATTTGTATTAGGTAATATTTAGAAATAGAATACGTAATTTAATGCAATTTACAGAGTAGAAACTTTGACTTGTTCAAAGCTTTGCTCTTTTCATGGCATCATATACCTGGAAAAATCAAAGAGTTTCAATATAAATTCTCATTCGTTCAAAAGTTATCCAGTCAACCGAGATGAGAAAGTTGTTTCACAATCCTTTGTTTCTTGCAACTTACTCAGCTTCGTCTTCACGTCCTAGATTTTATTTTTATTATCATCATTTCCCACAAAGTTATTTTTTTTCAATTCCAAATGAACCTTCATCATGACCACCAATCATGTCTTAAACATTCCCATCTCATTTTCCTAATTTTCCTCATTGTTACGTCTAATACAATAATCATCTGTCATCCCCTACCTCCTAATCTTTATTATCTCTAAACAACAATTGTCTTTCAATTTCCACCTTCTCATCTTCCATATCCTCGTCATTATTATCTCCAACTCAAAAATCATCTTTCACCTTTTATTTCCTATTTTTTATCAACATCACCTCTTAAACAACATTTGTCCTTTAACTCCCAACTGTTCACCTTCCATATTCTCCTCATCATTACCTCTAACACAATGATTATCATTTAATCTTCTACCTACGAATTTTCCATCTTATCATCGCAAACATAATCTCAAAAATAACTAATCATTAGTTTTCTTCGTCCTCTCATCGCTTCCGTCCTCCTCATCGCCGTGGTCTCTTTCTCCACAAAGCCTATCCTTACTGTCCCACTCTTCATCATCATGAAACACGACAACATGCGATATTCTCTTAAAACGGCGCACTATCGAATATTGAAAGTTACAGGAAGTTTCGAAACGTTTTACAGAGTAAAAAAGTTATTTTACTTCTTGGTAAAAACAAAACGAAATCGAGTCATTTCTTCTACAATAGTATCAATGGAAATTTAGTCTATATTGTAGGAGTAGGGAGCACAACTTGCAATGGTACCTTGTTTTTGGGCTGTTACTTGCTGCTGAATACCTGCAATTGAAAAATACTCGAGTCATTTTTAATTTGTGTGTGTAGCGATCGGTAACACAGCGCTATCCTCGTTTTATCAGGATGATATCTCGCGAGCCTGTTAGGCACAGTCTCGTGAACCGTTCTAAATATCAACAACGTTTAACCGAGAAAGCTTCTGTGTGACCCAACCTGTGACAAAACGCCTTTTTGGCTTGATAAACAAGTCAATAATCGACATCTAAAAGTATTGATACTATTGTGTACAATGTGGGGACAATTAAAAGTATGTTGGGAAGGAAATCTAAGCAATGCTTCCACCGATCAAACGTATAGTCTCATAGCCGTACCAAGCAGAAAGTCGGGCTGGACAGCTATACCCCCAACCTCCCCCAAAATATTTTCTGTAGTTTATTAAGATAGAGTAGACGTGGTTAGGCGGACGTGGTTGGCACAATCCTTCCGGGGTAGGTAAATGAGTACCAGCGTCTGCTGGGAGCTAACCTGCGATGGATTAGTGTCCCGTCCAAGGGTAGTCAAAGACTCTCATCCACTTAACACTACAAAAACCGGAGATAAGCGCGGGCCCCATGGGCCACTTGGCTCGTATAAGGATTTAGCTAGAAAAAAAAATACAATAACTAGAAACAAAAACCAAGAGATAGAACTTGATAGTCAATCAATCAATCAATCAATCAATCTCTATTTAATCACGGTATAATCACCAAGTAAAATACATTAGTATAAATATACAAGTAAAAATAGAACAATGTGAAAAACACAATAATGTGAAGAAGCCACATTATTTAATGATAAAATAGATAATATATAAAAAATGACCATGAATGCCATGTCTAAGTTAGACAAAATGCGTCGAAGTATTTTCATTGAACTTTCCTGCCTAACCTTAGAGGGTAGGCTGTTCCTCGTTTTCGTCAAATGTAATTACTAAACATTTTCATTTGGTGAAATAAGCCTGGATTTTAATTTATTTGATTAACATACGGTAGTCAATTCTGTTCAAGATGCTATCCAAAGAAGTAAAGTTATTGAAAGCACAAACCATCCTAACTTTACTCCTAACAAGGACGAAACCGCTGTACGAGGTTCCTCCGGTTACTCGTTTTGTTGTTACTCGGGTAAAGCTGGTTGTGCGCATGCGTTTAGGTTCCGGCCAAACCGCTGAGTTGAGTTAGTGTGGTTTGTGTTTTGTGTAATTTATTCAAAGTAACGCTAAAAAAAATCAAATCTCGGCCCGTTTGATAAATACTCCATTCACAAAACTTACTGTAAAACAGAATTTGAATCCCACGTGATTGGCACCCATTTTTGTTACAGGCTTTTAGCTCAAAGAATCCAGAATCGTCTTCAGTGAAAGGTGGGTTTATCTCCAACCGTTGACCATTGTCTCCATTAACTTTCAGGCGAGCACTTTGCGACACCACCTCAGAGTCTCGCAACCAGTTCAGCATCGTGGGCGCAAGACCTATTACAGTTGGTGTGAGGGTAAGTGTTGTTGGTAATGACTGGGGCAAGTAAACGGGTGATTTTAGGTTGAAATAAATTAATGGTTGTCTATCTTCCAAGGGATCCTTTGGTCTTGGACTGTTTGTTGGAGGTGAAGGTGTAATGGAGAACTCTATAAAAAGGAATCATTAGTTAAGACCATGTTGATGTATATCAAGGAACAATATTTACATAATCTATTAAAACAGTTCATAAGATTTAAACCCACGGAGGCTCGCGGAATTCCATCTGGGCCCAGTTCAAAGGCTGATTAAGTTTAACCCTGGGTTAAGCAAAAATGCAAACAGGAATTCCTTCTTGAAGAAAAGGTAAACGGTTATTTATGAATGCTGTTTGGATTTTTTTAGGAAAAGTCTTGTTAATCTCGAAAGTTACGCTAAAATTTCTCCTTGCAAGATTGGAAACAAGATCGTGGGTTAAAAACATTTAACCCTGGGTTAGTGCTAATCGAATTTGAACAACTGGGCCTTGAAGGCTCCTGTTTTTTGTCGAGTTCTCTCTCTTCTTTAATATATCTGGTTGGCGTACTCTTAACAAAAGAATTTTGATTACATTCTTATTTATAAGAATATTTTTGTTCGTACCGCGGCTGCATATTATTTTTTTGTACGGTTTCAGGCTGAAAATGTTAGTCTTACGAATATTCTTAGTTTCGGGAGTATCGGTAAACATAACAATGATTTGGGTAACGAAGAGCTTTAAAGGTGATACATGGTAATAAATTAGTAATAAATATGTAAACTAGCGGTTTCTAACGAAAGTGACGTGCTGCGATATCCGAACTGCAAAATGTTTTTGTATGGATAAAATTATCAACAAGTCGTTGTTCATAGCCAATCCTACCGCATGGATCATTTATTTATTTATTTCAAGTAAAAGTTGAGTTCAAAATTAATAAACAAAATATATAAAAGACGGACACACAAAACATAAAACCAGCATTAGAGCGAATATATGTACAATTTATTTACAAGAACAATTCAAAAGTTTATAAGCATGAACTTAACATGAAATCGCAGTAAAACAAACTATCGTTAACTTGCCATCCTAGACCAAAGGACTCGATTTGGCAGATAATTCAGTTAAGTCGTCTCTGCTTTCAAGAACATGAAATCTCCTTCGTTTAAAACACGATCCACCGTATTCAAAATATCAAGTGTAGATAGCACAAATGTGTTTGTAGCTAACTTGAAGCCACGAAATAGGGCACTATGGCCATGTTGGTACTAGTTAGCGGGCTTTACCCCTAAATCCACCATGAAAAATAGTGAGCCTGATTGCTAGCAGCCATAGACAGCTGTTTCGGCCTTTTTAGGCCTCATCAGCATGGCATAGCTATCAAACAGGCTCAGGTTCCCAGAAAAAACATATCTCACAAGCATTACTCTTCGAAATATCACACAAATTTGCATATATGAAAGCTGAAAGACTCGTAAAAGAACATTTTATCCCCCATAAATAATGTTGATGAATACGTCTTGGAGTAAATAAAGTCACATTTAACATGATAAACTTTGCAAACTCATCTTTATATACAGTACTGCAGGCGCTAAAACACAAATTGCTAGCCAACTTGCTAGCCAGCCCACGAAATCGACTTTGCTCACGGTATTATCGAGCGCCACAGGAAGCCCATTCCTATAAAGAAAGAATACTTATTGGCGTTTAAAAAAAATGGTGAATTTATATTAGGTAGAGAGAAGAGAAACTAGCCAATAAAAACACGGTAGCCATGGAAATTAAAAACATGGTTACCGTGTTTGTATTGGCTAGTTTCTTTTCTCTCTGCCTATATAAATTTACAATTTCTTTTTCTTTTGCTCCGACGAAGGACTAACGTCCGAAACGTCAGTAAGTATTCTTTCTTTTATACGGTGTATGATTTACATATTTATTACTAATTTTTTTCTTTAGAAATACCGACGTAATTCATCTTAGTTAATGGCCAGTTAGTTTTCTGCAATAGCCTTTAAAAAATAAAAATGTCAACAGGAGTAAACATTTACGATACGGAACTCCTATTTAATTTTTTCGACGTGGAAACTTGACTGAAACGCGCAAAAGCGCTGTCATTTTGGTCTTGCGTGTTTCCGCAATACGGAAACACGACGGTAACGAGAATAGTGCGAGTTTCCGCAATGTTTCTGAAAACGGAAGTATACTATTTCGCCCTGTGGTAATAGATTTGTTTAAGGCTTTGTCATTTGGGATTAGAATGCAATTGCAATAAATGTTATCAGTGAATTTTTTTAAACAATCCAAAATTATAAATACAATCGTACGAAAAATTGGTATATGCCCCGAGCGGGAATCGAATCCACGTCTTCCTGTATTCTAGTCAGGAGTGCTAACTACTACACTATGAGGGACCACCACGATGGCAACGTAGCAGTTTAATTAGTTAAGTTGGATAGCTTAAGGATTCCCGGGCCCAATTTTTACTTGAGTGAAATGCAAATGCGCCAAACACCACTGTGAAGTATTTCTACTTGATATTAGGATCAGATCAACTGAATAATACCAAATACGAGAGAACATGAAACAACAGAGGGCTTCGGCCCAAGCCTATATAAACATAAGCTATCTTGCTCTGCTTCCGAGCATTGAGCACTGTTTTTACCTAGCAAGACTACCAGTTCTAAATTTAAACATAAGCATTGTATGTTGTTGGATTCCCGCACGTGGTATATACCAATTTTTCGTACGAGTGTATTTATTCTTTATTTCATTCCACTGAACAACATACATATGCTTTTATAAAATAACTACGATAGTACACGCGCTCTGATTGGCCAAGAGGCGTGTTTGCATGAGAGTATGTAAACACGACTTCGTCTCGGGTTTGCATAATTGTCTCGAATTCTCCCAACCCCTCTCGTGTTTATATCAGGCTATGCAAACACGGAAAACGTTCATTTTCTATTGCTTAAATGCAAAATTACATTCTTGATATGATTTGAACTTCAGTGTTACTCTTAAAATGTCCCTAAAATTTTGTTAATTTCCGCTGCATATTGTTATAAAGTATGTACTAATATATATATATAAGAAGCAGTGTACCCACCTGACACTACATTAATATCTGCAACCTTCCACTTGTGTGCCTTCTGTTTACCATCCACTGCAGCCGTGTAACAGAAATACGCTCCGTCATGAACCGAGCTCGCGTTTACTATGTAGAACATGTGGCCACTTTGTAGAAAATTATCGTCGCCTGGCGATACTTGATATGTTGGGTGGCTCTTATGTTTGTGCCAAAGAAACACATCTTTCCCGTGGCCGGAGGCACAGTTTAACTTTAAGGATGTACCTGCAATTCATAAGTCGAACTCAAGCTAATTTCAAAGAATGAAATACACTTTGAATAAGACAGAAAGTAATCGTAAAAAAAGTATTCATTATAATATAGCTACCATATAACGCGCGCTCTGATTGGTTCAAGTCTATGCTTTATCATTACACCGATAAAGTCATCTTGCCTAATTTGCCGCTTGTTTTGCTATATCATAAAAGCATTAGAGCACAACTTTCTATGACTTTTAGGCGAATAGAACACTTTTGATGTTTAGAGACTCTCGAAACGTTGTAAAATCACTGGCCTGCGACTTGTGATTTTACAACGTTCTCGCGTGTCTCTCCCAACATCACGCATGCTCTATTTCACCGATAAAGTCATAGAAAGTTGTGCTCTAATGCTTAATTAATGTACAGAAATTTTACATTTAGAAGAAAGCTGACTAAAATATTTATTAAGCTCAGCTGGTGAAGGGACTATTATCGCTAGTCGATCTACTTTATATACCTACCTTTCTCTATTATATAGGAATCTTCAGATGAAACTGTTGTTGAACTTCCCGTCCCTGAAATAAAGCCGGTTTGCTTAGTAAATATCTTTATCATAGATGTTTTCAGTGAATCGTCTATATTTCAGTCGGAGCCCAAGGATTTTTTGTTAACTCAGCAACAAGGTTGTTCGTCTAAAAGTAAAGGCGTGCTGTGGGATGCTCAATGCTTTAACGATAAACATCAAGTACATTAAAAACCCGCATGGCAGAAATTTCCCATTTTTATACTCCAAAATATAAGAACCTGTTTAGCCAAGCAAAATTGATTAGGTTCTTATATGTGAGTTAAGAGATATTTTCATAAGCGTTTTTAACTTAGAAATATAACTTTGGTGACTTTGAGAAACAGAAAATTCTTCATTGCTCACAAATAAAACACATGTACACAAACAACTTTGTAAAAAAACTTACAACTTTGTAAAAATGCTGTAACATAAAGGACCAAACCTGTTTTTTCTGCTTGTTCAGGAATGGTTTCTACTGAAAACTTGAGAACACTAATTTAGCCTAATAACTAACCCCAAATATAATAATAATAATAATATTAATAATAATAATAATAATACAGTTTTTATATAGCGCTTATCCTATAAAGCTCTAAGCGCTTTACAAATATATACAG
>JAOTRI020103156.1:0-13931 GCA_028564885.2 Zoanthus sanctaehelenae
AGTCCAAGATTTTTTAACATAAGTATCGAATTTTCCCACAACGTGTCACAGAGAAACGTCACTTACGCCAACCCCCCACCCCCAAACGTAAAATTGACGTTTCTTGTGGGCAAAATCGATATGTGAGGCTTCCCTAAGCAATAAGTGAGCAGCATTCCACAAGCTTACTGCGACAGCTATATATTAGTTAACATGTTTTTGTTCTGACGTTGTTGCGTTTCACACTGCATCGTATGTTTTCTTTATGCTTGGCCCAATTTAGTGCTACCGGTATACCACGTTCATGTACTCTAACTATAAAGAATGCATGACGTTAATCTGGGTAGTTTTTAAGTTATGATGGCTCAAAATGAAAAAAATGTAACTGTATAGTTCTAAATTAAATTCAAAAACGTAAAAGCTTAGCCGGAATAAAACTTGATTTCACGAGGTTTTGATTAACTTGGTTCATTCAAGTGAGATGTTATTAAACGTATTAATACAGTTTGTCCTTCCAATTAATTCAGTTCCCTGTTATTGCAAATGAAGCTAGTCGTATTTGTGAAGCATATATTTTGGTCTTAAGTCTCCCACAATTGTATGAATAACTGATTTAATGTGTTTTTTTTCCTCTTGGGAATTAGACTTTTTTGAAAAACTTATTAAAACCTAATTTTTGTTTAAAAACCCTATCAGTCTGAATTTGAATAAAATATTTATTTTTTGGCATTTTAAAATAGCCCAGATGAACTAAACTTGTTAATCTAATTTCGCTTCTCTTTCAACGCCCAATTGCAAATTAAACTTTATTTCTTTTGTCGTATTCAAATCTGCTGTGGAAGGACAATGCAAGGGTTACGGCTCTAATTTGTATAAATTGTTCTCAATTTTTTTTCTAAAACTTTCAATATTTACAAACGTAATATTAACAGTATCTATAAAGATAGCATTATCAACATTCGTATAGCTTTGACAATAAATCAACTCTGTGAATCAGTTTACTGAGTGACAACATAAATATTTAATTTTACAGTGACGTAAGAGTATTTTTCTTGTTTAAAAACATAACCTAAGAATATTGATCTTTGAATCATTTATGTTGCTTTTGATTTGGGTTAAAACAGAAATGAAGAGCTTTGTACTCTTGTTGTCTCTTATTGCCCTAATCCTTGCAGAAGGCTTCTCAGAAAGCCAAATGAACGATGACAGTAAAGATGATAAGTCTTCTGAAAAAAGGGAAAATTCCTCTAAACTGTCGCAACTGAAAATAGTTGAAGCAGAGCTTCTAGCAAAGATAAATAGCCTTGAAAAGAAGTAAGTTATTTTGTTATTTCTGAGTTATTTCGTTGCTTTAAAACTATGGCTAAAAATGCTCCTTATATTTCTTTTCAATTTGTTGCCTAATTTACTTTCATTGATTGATAAAGAAATAAATTTTAGTAAGTTGGGCGTTGACATCGTCAAATAACACCACTTCAAGTAATGTAATTGTTGAAAAGAAACAAGTCGATTTTTAACAGGCTTTTGGTTAATGGTTTTAATAATTTTTTCTTATTTGAAAAGTTTTCGCTTTTAGCTACCTGCTTGACCTTTTGATTTTGTCACAACAGTATGAGATTAATTTTGGAACTAGCTCAAACAGTTGCCTGATGATGTTTGTAATTCTGAAGTCATGTATGAAGGCATATCCGGCGTTTTTGCTATTTTGATAACTACCGGAGAGAATGCCAAATCAATATCGTAATCGCAAACGTAATCGTAATCGTAATCGTAATGATAATCGTAATCATAATCAGGATGGTGGAACTAGCTGAAACAGTTGCAGTGTTTGTAATTCTGAGCTTTAGTCGGTCATGTATTGTATGAAGGCACATCGTTTTTGCTATTTTGATTACTACCGGAGCGTATGATAATCCTAATCGTAATCGCAAACGTAATCGTAATCATAATCATAATCGTATTCATAATCATAAAAGCGGTGATAATAATGATAATAAAAATATACTAATCAATAACGATTTTGAATATACTATATAGTGGTATTATAATATAATAACAACAATAATCATATGCGGGACATAATATGTAAATGATAGATTTAAAGAAAAACTTAACCCCAGGCCTATCCGGGCTCCTTGAAACAGCTGAAGGCCTTCCTCTTTCTGCAAAATCTTTAATAAAAGGTCAAATGAAATGAGCTTATGCAAAGATGTACATTTTGGGGTCTTTATGATTATTTACACGATGATGACGTCATTACGACGAATATAAACTCTTTTGTTCTACTTTTTTGTCATCTTCAAATCTGCTGTGGACAAAAATGGATACCGTACTGAATTTGATTTTTTTCCAACTTGAAGAAATAAAAATAACTTAATAGCTCAAATAAGATTTCAGCGTGACTTTATGACAAAACTGCATATTTATTATCAAAGCCACTTTTTAACATTTCATAACGTAAACAAGTAATTTGCATGAGAAGAATTCAAGAAATTTACTTTTTTTCATTTCCAAATATTTCTTTTTGTTCCTGTGACGTTCGAATTTTTTAAACATGCATATTAAGTTTTTTGGACAAAATTTTTATCAGATATGATAAAAAAGATATCTGAGCCATATTGTACCGAGTGAAGTTTTGTTACCATGGTAACATACTTGGATCCAGATCTCCCCAATTTTAATGGCAGTTCTTGCCGCCTTTAGCAATGCATTTGATTTTGATATTAGCAAATGCTGCTTCATATGCATGGTGCAGCAAGCATATAAATGTTTCAGCACGCGTCTGTAGATAATATCCTCACTAAATATGTTTTGCGAACTGAAAATTGCCAACATAATGAATACAAATCAACATGGTGTTAGACTGGTAAAAAGTGATTTGTCTTAATAGTTTTTATAACCGTAGGTGCGTCCCCTGTAGAACTATTAGTCCAACAAGTTTCAACAGTCTGTGCTGTAAATTGACTGACATAGTTTTATTTATATACTTGCTCAAGATGGGGTTGAGAAAATTATATCATCAGGTGTCTCATTTGCATATTTTACCGACATATTTCAGCTTCAATTTCATATTTCGTAGGTCAGTAAGTAAGAACTATATTTCAGTGTCAGTAAAATTCTAGCTCTCAACATGATGACCACTAATTGTGGACACTATAACTAAAAAGCTAACATTATTAAAAACAAATAATAAAAGTCTACGCTGTGCTGCGAGGTCATGCATGGTCCGTATAGCGGCAGCCAGGGGCGCCTAGATATGCTTTCGGTCCAACCTCGTTGAGCTACGCTGCCTCTGTACTTGAGGCGACGGTGAGTGCAAGCCTTATCATTACATAAAATACAACAACAATAATAAATATAAATATATGAGTATTGTACAATAAATATGTAGTACACATTCTTACATAAACATACACTTGCACATATAAGTATAAAATTAAATACATGTGTTGAATGTAGATCAATAACTATTACACCAGTTGCGCTCTATGTAATTCTGCATGTGTAATAATCAGGAATTACACAAAGTGCGTTTGGCACAAAAAAATCAAAGAGTGAAACCTTTGACTGACTAAATTGTAAATACAACTACTGGAAATATGTTCGCAGTATTACTGATATGTAATTAACAAAGTCGAATACAAAGTTAGCAACTTGCGCGAAATCCAGGAAAACAAAACTAAAGTTTGTCGTAGATATTGAGCGCGCTATAAAAGTACCAAATTTATAAAAAGTTTTTAAATTTTCATTTGCAGATTGAATCAGCAGATGGGCATTGTTCTAAAAGGTAAATGGAATAATCGGCTTTCAAAATAAGATTATAGGGAATATATTATCTTATATCTGTAAGTCTGAGGTGACTAGTTTGATTACATTAACTTCAAGAGAAGGAATAAATTAAAAAAAGAACCGGGAACAGCTATAAATATTGATCACTGCGGCACTTTACACATGCAAGGCTGTTGCAACAAAACGTACGTGCATGAAAGCTTGAGAAAAAAAAGTTTTACATGATAAAAAAACGTATTGCATGTGGAATGTGCATGGGTTAAGTGATAACCACAAGTATAGTTAGCAAATATTTGTTCTAGTACTATTAACCCTTTCAGTCCCAGTTGAATTAATATGTTCTCCCAACATGAACCCATACTTTTCACTAAACAAGTTTGTGAGAATTTCACTTTTCATCTTATGATTGTTCGTTAGATTAACTCTCGTTTTCTCATCACCAAATGTCTTATTTTGTATCTGCTATGTAAGGAGAAACTGAGTGTTGATAAGTGATTGGGAGTGAAAGGGTTAATTAATCGTAAGGTACGTTCAAATTATAAAACAGCTGTCTACAGTTGAATATGCTGACTTAATTTCTGTCAGCTACTAGTTACTTGGATTTTACTGACTAATTATCAAATGTTTTGTACTTTCTGTGGTTGTTAGGTCTGCATAAGGTGACATTTTTATGCAGTACTCAGTAGTATCTTTCTAGAAAAATTATAAGTGATCAACTGCCAGGTTAAAGAAAAAGATGCTTAGAACTGCAGTAGTTGAATGCTACCTGCTACATTTCTTTTTCTGTCTTGGTAACTTTCAATTTCATTTTTTCGTGGTAGTTTTTGTTTTTTTTCAAAAAAAAAAACAAGCTTAATACCGGTAATACTTTTAATTAGCATTAACCATGGAGAGATTGTTGTCCTTCATCTCTACCCCCACACTCTAAGGATGTTAGAAGTAGGTTAAAGTTAATAGTCGCAAACAGTAACTTCTCCTAAACTGCTCGTTTACTGATACTATTTAAAACGTATACGTTTAGTAACTAAACTATTTTCTTGTTGTTAGCTTTTTTTTAATTTGTGGTTAAAATTTTATGAATATCGTTTTATTACATTGGAGGTTTTCTTACATTTGTGGTTGTTCCTATATTTGTGATTTAAAACTTCGTTACGTTTATGGTTAATGATACATTTCTGGGTGATACAACCACAAAAGGTCGCGATGGACGAGATGGTCGTGATGGAAAACTGGGTGCGCAAGGACCGTTGGGCAATCCTGGATCAAAGGGACCACAAGGCCCTCAAGGTTTGTTAAGATTTAATCAAATATGTTTTTAGCTATTCTTGGTTTGCACACAATCCCATGAAACACAAAAGAAATAGCGGCCATCTGGGTGTAAAAAACAAAAGATACATTTTGGTAGGAGTACACCAACATGGCCGCCAGCTATAGTAAGATTATAGCCTTGAAAAAATCAAACATCGAATGATAAAGAAAGAGAATTTACCCCCATTGACGGTATTAAAAAGAGTTTGCTGAAATACATTTTAATATATAATTATATTCCTTTTTTTGAAAATGATCTTTGCACTACATCCTGTTGGAAATGCTCCATGCCTCGACTGACATACCCTATAATAATTGGCACAAAATGGCCAAGATTGATTATGTAATCAACAAAAAAATGGGTATCAAGACTTTATAATATAACGAAGAAACTTTATTGATAAGCCTCACTGTTTTTATTAAAGATTCCTTGCTGACAAAAAATTTACATGTATTTATCATGGGTTACGAAACCAGCGCATGATGCATGCTGGTATCCAGGTTCCCAAGAGAGTCGATGGTGACACGAAGACAAGCCGACACGGCGCCAAACAAAACCAGTTGCTCCCCACCCATTCGGAAGACGAGTCATGCCCTTCAGATGCTCTCACTGAAACTTCCACAGAAAACCAAACAGCCGCTCCTGGCCAAACGTAACAAAGTAACAACAGCCTTTTCAGTATTTAGATGTTACCTCGACAAGAAACTATCTACAATAAAGGATGACTTGCAAGACGAAGCTCGGAGTTCTGTTAAAAGACTCAAAGCCAACAACGAAATCAACTTCAAATACGAAGACAATAAAAAGCAGCACAAATTTAACTGTGTCTTTATAGACCATGTGGAGGCTGCGAAAAGGTCCTAGTTTTAAAGAAGTATTCTCAGGTTGGCACTGCGCTGAAGAACTCGACAAACAGATCAAGAAACAAAACAAGCTTATCAGACTAGCGGACAATTCCCCCGCTTGCTGGGATTTAGTGAACGAGTATCTCTTGGACAAGTTGTCCAATGGCTCCGAAGATGAGAAAAAAGATTTACAAAGCTGAACAGGCTGCGCTTAGAAAAAGAACCGAAGGAAACGAAGCGGGAAATTTCTCAGACTACGCACTCAAATTTACCAGCCATCTTCTGCTACTTACACCAATCCGGCTGGTATTCAAGTCGGTTACACATCGTCTCCCCTCAGAGGCGCCTTTGCAAGTTATCTACGTAGGAGACTTGCGCCCACCGATGTTTGTTTCGCATGCGGCCTTCAAGAGCATTGGAGGAGTGATTGTAAGAAAGCTTCAAACTTAACCCAGGCCTCGTCGTCTCTACTTCGACGGGAGGTAACTTTTAACTAACCTCGATTGAGATTTTATTACATTGTTATATTGTCATTCGTATTATGTACGTTGCGTTGTGTATAAGCAAGTAAACGTTGTGTTATGGTGTTTTTATATTGTTCACGTTTCTTTACAGAACTTATAGTTAATATTACCGAGAATTTAAAACATGATGATGTCATATTTGAATACGAGCAAAGTGATAAATCACTTATACTAAAGGGTGAGCTAAGAGCTCACATCTGCCTTATTGGGAGTCCATTAAAACTAAAAATTTTGTTTTGGAGATTATTAGGGATGGATATCGCATCCTTTTTATAGAGAGACCGGTTCGCGTCTGTTTTGAGAACAACAACTGATGATCAGCTGTTCAGCATGGAGACTTTGTACAATCCGCAATTGCTGAGCTTGCTCATAACCACGCTATTGTTGAAGTTCCTTTTATCTCTCATGTAGTTATAAACCTGCTATCGGTTTCCGTTCAGTCTTCAGGGAAGAAAAGATTAATTTTAGACCTCCATCACGTCAATCAGTATATCTGGAAACAGAAGGTGAACTGTGAAGATCATCGTCTCCTTTTGTCGTACGTCAAAAAAGGGGTTTTCTTTTTTAGTAGGGGTATCATCATGTTGAAATTTTTCCCGAACATCAAAGCTTTTTGGGTTTTTCTTGGGTCTTACATGGAGTCCGAAAATATTTTTGTTTCACGGTACTCCGGCCCCTTTGGTCTCAGCTCTGTAACCGTCCTCTACCTGGACGACGGTTGCTGCACTTCAGGTTGCCTTAACGTTGCTGAGCAACAGACTCAATCGATATATTCACCTTTTGTAGGAAGAACAACATTAGCCTCATTCCCGAGTGCGTTCCAAGAAATTCAAAACCTGATGCCAATTCAATTAGCAAAACCGTGGACTATGACAACTGGAATACCACTCCTGACTTTTTTGTCAATATGAATAATCTTTGGGGGCCCCACACAGTGGATACGTTTGATGACTCATTTAGTTATAAATTCCCGTTTCTCCGTTCCTGGTACGGAACGTGTGGACGCTTTTTCACATAGCTGGGCAGGTGAGAATAATTGGTTGGTGCCCCCTTTATGTCGTGTCATTAATCTTATTCAACGTACTGTCTCCAGCAAAGCTCAGAGTACATTGGTGGTCCCCTACTGGCCTTCCAGCGGGTTCTGGCTGTTTTTATTTGAAAATGCTCATAATTATGTTCCCCAGTGGTTTGTGAATATTTGCCTTAGGTAACTACAAAGAAGCTCTTCTAGGTTATAAAAAGGTTACCTGTCAGGTTCTTGCTGTTAGGATTGATGCACGTACAGTATATTAAAGTCTGTACCTTGCCGAGTGGCTTGTATTCATAAAGCTGTGCAGAATATCGTTGGGGCGTTGGTGCATGAGGAATGGGGATCATTCTTTTTTGCTACGGTTTACATGTCAAGTTAATGGATGAGTTTTGAATACAGATGAAGGGATAATCCGATTAAACTGTCAAATCACGGTTATGAGACGAGGTCACAGAAATAAAACACACCAAATAAACCCTGAATAACTAATATCCTAGCTAATTAAATAGAAGTCTTAATGAACGCAAGAGCACCTATGATTTATGAGACAGAGAGAAAAAACTTGCTTTATTAAAACTTCTCAGCAACTTTATGATATGCTTGGTTATTCAGCTATAGTGGGGAAGTAGTATAAACAAAGTCCAAAACGAACATCGAAAGGGATTTAGAATTTTGTGGTTTCTCAGCCAAGGCACATTACACACTAGACATGTAACACAGTTATGTCATTCTTTTTTATATATATCATTCTGATAAAAATAGATAACTTGGTAAAAGTAGTAGCTTGTTGTAACTCGTGCCTTGTTACGTGTATAAATAAAGCTCACTCACTCACACAATAGCAAATTCTAAAACTATATAATGGCCGTCTACAGTTGATAATGTTTTGAAATATTTACCTGAGTTTTATATTCATGTCACTAAACATGCCACACACCTTTTGTTAAAAACGTTTTACCTTACAGGTCAAAATGGTTTACCTGGAAATCAAGGTTTGACTGGAACTCAGGGACCTCTCGGTCCTCCGGGGCCACCTGGTCCAAATAGCGGTGCAGTTGTCTACGTTCGCTGGGGAAAGACTGCATGTCCGGTGCACGCTACTCTTGTCTATCAAGGTAATAAAATGTATCTTGTATCTGAATTTTGTTTCTATTGTGCTTTTTTTTTCTAATTTCTCATACTCTTACACCATTATCAATTCACAATTATATACCACAGTACTTTGCGAAACCAAGTAAAAGGAAAAAAAACTTTGCTTTATGTTAGTATCTACGTATTTTAACACATGTTTTAAACAAACATTAATTTGCAATTGCCACGAGCGTGCATGTAAACTGTGTTACAGAAAATAATATGATCAAATTCGTATGTGAATGTATAACATAAAGTTACATGAAAGAATAAAACCGCCGTGTAGCGTTTGTAAGTATCTGTTATAGGTTATTTTTGATTTCGGGTTGTTTTTTTCAAAATAGTTTTTTTTTTCCTTTTTTTCGTTTTTTTTGGCAACCTAAGTTTCTTAATTGTCTTTAAAAGAGATTTATAATTTTTGGGACTCATTTTAAAAACTTGGGCTTGGATCTTTTGAGAGATATAAAATATTGTGCATTTCCCATTCCTTACAATCTTCTCCCTATTTTTCTATTAATCTATACTTAATTTTCTAACTTCTTTTTTATACAAATATATCTATAGTATGATACCGGAGATCTGTCCAAGGCAGGATACGAATCCTCGCTGCTATGTGCTCAACGGCTCTATAGTCCGTCGTTCTTGCCACTGAGCAAATGTGGCAGTTAATAGCCTAACATATTCCTAACCGGCTAAGACGAGTCTCAAACGATAGAACGGATAAAGTTAACCTAGATGAAACAAAATATCTAAATCCAAAACAATAACCTAGGTTAAAAAAAAATTAAGCTTTTTTTTAAAAAAAAACTGAAACCAAAAATAACCTACAATATTTCTACATAAGATTTGAAAGTATTTAAGTTTCAAAAATGCTTGATAACGCTATACACTTTTCAAAGTTTTTTTTTTATCAAGCCTATGAATAGAGCTATGTTTATTCTTTGTACTCATCAACTTGTATTACAACACTGTTTAAGGAGTCATTGGTGGCGGTCATTATACTCACAGAGGAGCTGGAGCTAATTACTTGTGTCTTTCCAAGACACCAATTTTTGACAAATTCAAGGCGGGGTGGCAAGGCATGGCAGCAATTTATGGTACAGAGTATGAGGTGGCCCTGTTTAACCCTTTCAATGCAAATCTCAACGATCATGAAGCACCGTGTGCTGTGTGTAACGTGTCATCTCGTAGCGCTCAGCTGATGTTACCGGCAATGAATGTCTGTCCGTCCGGATGGACAAGGGAATACTCGGGCTATCTTATGACAGATCACTACAATCACTATGGTAACAAGAATTTTATCTGTGTGGACAAAGATGCAGAAGGTATTCCAGGTACAAACGCTAACCTAAATGGAGCTCTGCTATACCCAGTAGAAGGTCATTGTGGAGCATTGCCTTGTCCCCCATATGTGCAAGGAAAAGAGTTGACGTGTGCTGTTTGCACAAAATAAAACAACACTACATAACACCAGGATGCTTAGGAACAAGGGGTTGTTCACGTAAAAATTAAAAAATGTCATAATCTCGGTGTATATAAATCTGTTTTTGATAGTAGTAATCGAGTCATAAATCGTGTATACTGATCATGACGCACTTATAGATTAATGAGGAACAAAAACAGACATCTAAAAGTGAGTAATTTTATATCACGTTTCGTTTAGCTTAGAAAGATTAGCAAAGCTCATAAGAACTCCATGAGCATATAAATATAGTCTTTCAGCAAAAAATCCGTTGAAAATACTATTTGCAGATAATTTATTTCTGCAAAAACAGAAAAACTAAGTTGCCTTTTTGGATCCTTAGTCATAGGCTCAATTTTGCAATTCATTTAGGCGTTTCTCACTTGTCATCGACATTTAAACAATCCTTACTTTTCAATGCACGCTCAAAGTTTTTGTGTCATAAAGTCATAAATGTATGCAATACTCAGCTTCCCAAAATTATGCTTTGTCAATTTACCGTGAGTCGATTGAATTAAACATGTCGTTATGTTTTGTAAACGACTTTTTGTGACTATGACTTTTACATTCCACTAGAGTAAAATAACTCTGATTTACATATGTTTAGAACTTGGAAAGGATAAATAAAAATTGCTCACAAAATTAAACAAAATGCCTTTTTTAGCGTATTAAGTATCAAGAAGTATCTCCTTACTAAGAAATTCTTAAACTCGTCGAGGGCAATTGGACACCTAGAACTTTTGTAACATTGTTATAAATGTATTTAAGTTAGACCGTAAACATTACTTGCATCGATATCATTCAATTTGCAAAAAAAGTTTGATAGTCAGCCTTTCTGCTCTATTTACTCTCCGGAGTTTCGGAAGATATTATTTAATTTGACTTTTTTTATCAGATTTAAAATTGCATATAACATTTTTTTTATTGTTTCTTGTAGTTAAATATCTTAAATATACGGACTCTACTTATTTATTCACGGTATGATAAGCGAGTAAAATAGACTTTGTAGCCTCCTTCGTTATAGGGTAGACCGCTGACCAGTGCTCTTACTCTTACCTTAAGCACTTCGTGGTTGCACAATCATCTCCAAGTTTAACAAGTACTGCTTTATTAATCAGGATATCTAAGAAATGCACGACTGATTTTTCCACAATAATTTCTCTGCCTTCTATCCAGTTTTCCTTTGTATTGAATATATGCAACGGCATATTTGTTACAATGTAATATGTATTTTTCTTTCTCGAACAGTTTCATTCTCTTTCTCTCTGTTTATCACTACCCGCCTAGATTAGTCGCTGCTATTTGCGGGTAGTGTATATTGTGACCTATGTAATATTTATTGTAAATAAACTTAAACATTTAATACTTGAAAAAAACAAATTTAATATTTTACGTTCTCCAAAAAAATCTCTAACCACGCTTCTTTGTGTTTTGAAAATTTGTCCGGAGTCTGGGTTCCAGATATGACATCACATTGTTTGCAACTTGCATTCTTATGCCATTAGTATAGCTGGTATTTTGACAATTGTCTTTATTCGGCGCTCCAGCCACACAGTATCTTCCACTATGTTTCTTCGTTTTACTGTCCATCACTTTTTGTTTCATTTTTTTGGGAAAAATTTGCAAACAATGTGACGTCTCAAGCGGAAGTCACGTGGTATTTTGGCCGCGGAGAAGGCGAACACTTTTTAGGCATAAATCAGCATTTTCAACTCGTGATAAAACAACGAGAAACAATTTTTGGCAGAAAATACTTTAAAGTTTAAAAAACCGTAAAAAATAATATATGTCATAAAATTATACACTTTAAATTACACTTTGTACTCAATTTTGCTTTTTATCTCTTACATTATCGTGTAGCTGACCTGGAAAAAGAGACTGAATCGTTTTTAACACAGAAAGATGAATGGAAGTAAGTGTGCTATTTAAAGGAAAATAAATTTACTTAAGCTGTTTTAACTGTCTTCTGAATAAAAGTTCTGTTTCATTTTTAATATTAATTTTGGTTTAAAAATGATCTGCTTTAATTAATGTTATAGAACTTAATCATTGTTCTTACAGAGAGATGCCAAACTTAAACTAGCTGGTTACTGTTTGCTGGTTGTTTTTGGGGATACATTTGGAAACTAGTCTTGCCGGAGTTGGGCTGCCTGTGGTGCAAGCCAGCTTTCACTTTGAATTCCTTTCAACGACGGTTTTTAACAGCCCTTTAGCATAATGACCAGTGGTACACGAATATTCCATCACGTACGCGTCCTTTGCTTCTTACCACACGGTCGGATATCTGCTTAAAAGTTAAAAATATTACATAATTTTAACTGTTGAAATTACATGAAAAGCAAACCAAATTGTATTATTGTTAATGTAGAAAAGTTCTCGTTTACAGGGCACTACTGCTGTTGTTGAGCCATTAGTTTTGACTGTGAAGTGTGAAAAACTGGAGATGCATCTTGTTCCCTGTTTGCCGTACAAATAGAGTGATGCTTTAGCTTCCTATCAATTCCTTGTTAAGACCAGGGTTGGCGCTACTCCTTGAAAGGAAAAGCCCTGGAATCGACAAAGCGTTTTTAAGGACTTTTGAAAAGCCCTTCAAAATCACAAAAATGTTAAAAATCCTTAAAACGTCCTTGAATCTTGACGTTCTATTCGTTGATCCATCTTTTCTAATGAAAAAAAGTACTTCAATGACAAATAAACACCAATCCAAAACTGAGTGCGTGATGTCTGTTAGCGTATTTGAACCAGGGAGTTAGCGGCTGAAATATATCGATAACAGGTGGGGTTCCTGTTTTATTTTTGCAAAAAATTGTTATTCAGTGGGAGCTCTAACAAATTTAAGCAAAAAAAGTCCTTGAAAATCGATTTTTTTGTGCTTGAAAAGGGCTTAAAAAGTGCTTGAATTTAGGAATGAAACTGTTGCTCGACCCCTGTAAGACTAAAAGTTAGAAAGGTCTCAAGGTCGACGTTTTCTCGGTTAAATTAGTATTGTTCAAGTTGTTTGACACTTTTCTTTGACAACTTATGATATTGATATAGCAGAATATTTCTCTAATTAAATATTTTGTAATTTGAAATTAGCTTTTCAAAGTACATAATTATTGTTTTCAGAAAGGAAATCGAAAAAACCCTGGAAAAGTTAAAGAAATTAGAAAAAGATTTGGGAACAAAGGAGAAAGAACTACAAGAGGTTTGTGACTTTTTTTTGTCAGGGGAAATTACAGTAATAATAGAGATAGAAGACATTATATAGTCGTTGAAGTAAAACAGTAAAAGAGCAATACAGTAAATGCAAAACAAAACAGTAACGAAACAAAACCAAAGCAAAACAGTAACAAAGCAAAACAGTAACAATACAGTAACAAGGAAAACCTGTAACAAAACAGTAATACAGTAATACAGTAACAAAGCATAACAAAACAAAACAGTAACAAAACACAACACAACATTAGCAAAACAGTATCAGTAATAAAAAAGCATTAACAAATTAGAAGATCGTCACTATCCATTCGCATTTGTTCTTTTAACACAGCACTGTTGCGTTAGTAGTTGCTGAAGCGACTAAAATTGCTGATTAGTATAAAAACACTTGAGTTCACAAAAAGTCCAACAAAAAAAACAATATGTGTTTATAGATGTTTGGAATTGATGTGCACTTCGCCAAAGTGCGATAACTGAAAAAACAAAGAAAAAGCAATACAGGCATATTTCGCTCATTCTAAACCAGTAAGATTTCCTAAAAAATAATTTAGTGCGCTGTGTGTGTTAGAAAATTAAAGCTTATTAAAAAATAGATGAATTAGTAAACAAACTGTAAGTAAAATGTATGCTCTGTGGATTTAGTATGTAACGTAACCGATGGAAA
>JAOTRI020103167.1:0-13930 GCA_028564885.2 Zoanthus sanctaehelenae
CGGACATGTCCCTTATATGAAAAATTGATAACTTGCGGCTTCCCTAAATGAAAAACCTGCGTTATAAAATTGTTTTCTGCAAACTTTAGTCACGAAGCCCAGGCAAATTTTTCAATAACAAATTGAAAGATTTCATCATAAATAAACAATAGCTATAGAATAAATGATGAGCAATAAACTGAATATGATTGAAACGGACAAGTGACATACTGTAAGAGATAACATTCTAAGCACTTCAGTGAGAACACATTAAGTACTGGCAAAATGTTTTTGTGCATGATCCGGCAACCTATAAGCTTTTCTGGGCCTACTGTCTTTAAATACATCTTCAATTTTAAAGTATGGTTTTTTCATGAAAATATGTTGAAGTGGCAAAGTCGTCTTTCCAATTCTCATAAGATGCACTCAGTTTAAGATTACGTTGAAAGAAGTCCAGCGCCTCGTTCCTTTGGAGTTCTTGCTGCACAAGCTTAGCCCATTGCTTTTTTTAATTCATCATGGAAAGTGTAGAAAACTTCAAATTCAAATTTCGATCCCGCACCATTGAAGTTTATCCTGAGCAAAACGGTGGACCCAAAACGCATAGGTTTATTCGAATAATTGGCTAGAAGGCATGGGTACGATTTGGCAGTGGCAGTCCTCGGCCACGGGAAAAAAATTTACTTTCAATTTCAATTTTAAACGAAAGTGAATTTTGCCATGGCCGAGCGCTGCCATCGGTACTGTTTTCAATTCTCTTTTAAGAATGATTTAAATTTCAATTTGAATCGAGCTTGACTTTGCTTTTTGATTTACATTTACATATTATTTTCGTTTTAGTTTTGTTTTTTTTTTTCCATATTTGAAATAAATCGAATTTGAAGTTTAAATGTATCTTGTTTTTCATTCTCTTTGATTTTAAAAACATTTTCAATTTTAATCTGCATCGACTTTGACTTTGATCAAACTTTTTATTTTGGTTTAATATTGCTTTGTGTTTGTATTTTTTTTGAATTGTATTTCCTTTAGAAAAGAGGAAATTACCGAGAAAACTAAGTGGCAGTCCTCGGCCACCATACTTGAGTGTTGTCTCGTGTGAAAACCACCACGTCTCAGACTGAATCGAAATAAGAGTATCAGAATCATAACTCAAATCCTAAAACAAAATCAAACGACCGCAAAGAATCTTGGTTGCCAATGCGCCTTTATAGATTTAAAATCAGTTAATGGGAGTAAACATGTTGATAAGCATTGAAAACTTACGGCTCTAAGTTGAATCAAGTCTGTAGCTATAAATTGAGAGAATTGTCGCTGTAAGTAATGAACGAAGCAACTGTTTTCAGTGTATGAACTGCTTCCGCTCGAAACGTCTGTGTCGTTTTTTAGATACGGCGTGGTGGATGAAGTCTCTCCACCTAAATGTATTAAATTTGCTCTTTTTCATTTCTCTCTAGACTATGATGTGTGCTGTAGTTTGCTTTTTTAAAAAAAACTACTGATCATCGAGAATGTTTTCTACTTGTCGACCACTGGTTTTCCATCACTTACTGGGCTTCAATTCAAAACAAATAGCAACCACTAAAATGCGGTAAGTCGATCTTTTTACATTTCTTTTTTATTTAGGTAAAAATTGGTGCTTTACCGGTTAGCAAAACGCGCACGAAAGATAAATTTCTAGCCAATTTAAACTTAATACTTGTTGCTTTTTAGGTAATACCATAATGAATGTTTAATTTTGCTCGCTACTTTATCTTCAGTGCTGGGTCACTAAACTGTTTATAGTATCTTTATTCTTTTGTTGAGAACGATTTAAGCAGTCACATGTTCTCTAGCAAATGGTTATTCCATTTGGATCTCGTGTAATTCGCTGGTTTAAATCTTTAAAGTAAAAGCCACGTTGATCCAAAAATTATTTCTAAGTCTGTTTTCGTACGGGATCAAGCTATAGATTAGTTTCAAACTGCTTTATTTGCATGATCCCGAACGTACACAGGTATTGCTAAAGCTTCTGTTTTACAACAATAAACAATATAATGCTAAACTAAATAATATTATTTAGTAACATAGGATCAATAAACTAGTGTAAAACTACAAAATTACTGTTTACATAATTCTTGTAATATATTTTTCTTATATTTTAACGCATTTAGATATGAAGATCGCTAAATACATAATCATATGATTATTACTATAGATTATGAGTTAGAATGTGATACTCAACGTTGCAGCAACTATTAAAGTCAAGAATACTAAAGGGCAACTTCTGATAACAAAATTTCTGCTATTAGTAGCATGGGAGTCTTACTAGTCAGTAAAACATGATCCTCTCTGAAAGCAGGTTTTCGTTTCAAAATGTTTTACCGCTAAACTTGTTCCAGGATAATGGCCATTCTGTTCTTCCTAAAATTTCCCAACTTGAAATTAAATTTTGGGGCTTGAAAGTTAAATTAGATATCAATTTAAATGCATGCTGGTTTTGTTTCATGTTCGTAATATTGTAAAAAAGGCTTCGCTGTGCAAAACGTTTTGATCACTTCCTTTCTAATTCTACACTATTTCTAAGTAATCATTTAACATTTGTTCATTTCGTAGTTAACATGTTAAAAACTTCGTGGATTCGTCTCCAATGAGAATGTATTGAACATGTGCACTACTGTCTACATGTACTCAGTATTTGCCAGTACTAATTTTGAAGCTAATGATATAGGACATTACATACATTTTTATATTAATTTTATCAGCTCAATTAGATGTAATAGTAAAACGTGATTTATTTCCATGAATATCGATTTGCGGAATTGATGTTGACGTATAAACTTAACTTTGATATGTGATAAAAGAAGGTGAAAGCAAACGCTTAGTAATTGGAGAACCTTTGTATTCTACAGTTGATAATTGCTTTAACAACCTTTTAATTTGACATCATGGGCCTTGGATATTTTTCAATTTTTTCGGTCAATAGGTAACTGTAGAATTATGCCGTTTATATGCAGTAAATTCTCTGTTAAATCGCAGCTTAGATGCTTTGGCTTATGCAGACAGGTACAGTATGATTGCTCTTACTATAGAGCAACAAAAGTTTTTAAACGAGCTGTTTGTACTACAGAAAGACTTACATTTACTGGCAGAAAAAATCGTCACCGCGAAGCTTTCAAAAACGCTTTAAACATTCTTTAAACTTACATTTAAACTCTTAAGTTATTTTGGAAGCGAAAAACTTTCTTGTTAGTTGACACGTGTAATTTGTGGCATTTTTGATTTCTCATAATTTGTTGTATAAAGCTAAGTTTTGGGTACAACGTACTGAGAAAAATAATGTGGGATAGTTTAGAGAAGTCAAAATGACTTAGCAAGCTTTAGAGAGTGTGGCGAAGTGGAGATGGCATTTTCTGGTGTTTTTGTGACTGTTAATGTTATAGATATCAGTAGACAATAATGTTTTCATGATCATGCTATCCCAGTTGGCAAATTTCAGTTAAAAAAGAAACAAAAACAAATAGAAGCAAAGAATCTGGACTCCTAACAAAGAGGACATTGTCTCTCGTATTGATGCACAAAACGCGTTTGTTCGCCTTAATCAAGTCAGTGCTCCAGGAAAGAAAGTTGAACTTGTTTTGTCCAAGGTTAGGTTACTATTATAAAGTAAATATTTTAGATATTTATTTTACCTTTTTTGTAACACAAAAATTAAAGCAAGTAAGTTTGATTTCATTTTTAATTTGTCGACGTTTCGACGCCGTCCAGCGTCTGTTTTTGCAGCTTGTCAACTGCTTATTAGTTTGTTCAAAGCTCGTCAATGAGAGTTTTTGTTTTGCGTAAAGAAAACGTCCTACCGATGTTTAATATGTGCTAGTCTTAGACTAACTTAATAAATGTAGTTTAGAGAAGCAGTTTTCGTAAACGGAAACTAAAAGCTTTTAATGCAGACGGCATTGCCTCTAAGGGAGAATATATTTTTCTTGTTGGAAGATCTACGAGGATTAGTTGTTGGGAAATGATGCTGTGGTATTATCGCAGATGAAATATAATCCTCATAACACGTACTGTAGAACTTTGATAAAGCTGAAAAAAGTTTAAAACAATTAGAAGTCGAACAAAGTCTGTTACAATTTCGGACGTAAACGTTTTAGAAGGCTGTAGGAAATCAGTGAAGCACAAAGGCAATAAATTTTCCAATAGCATGACAATGCCGGAATAAATAAAGTTACCTCGAAAGGGGTAGTAACATGCAAAACATGTTTCATATACCATTTACGACTCCCAAATGCGTGCAGTGCATCTAGATCTTGTGTAAAACGTTTATCTGCACGCATTTTCCTTTGCCAAGGTGCAATTTGCTTTAGCTTAGCTGACACTAGTATTTTCTACTTGAGACAAAGTTCATCAAAATTATTTCATACTTGCAATATCACCGTTCCTAGTATATCAAAAAGTTCTGTCTAGACAACTTATCAAACAAATATATACTGTAACTTTTATATTATGCGATGACCTTAATTCAAGATCACTCGATGCCTCTCTTGACAATTTGTTTTCGATATTTATTATGTGTGGAGCCTAAAAATTTGTTGGATTGTAAACATGTCTAAGAAAAAGTATAAAAAAATAATAAAACTCATAATAGGTTGGTACATGGAATCACATGCAGAAACAGTTCAACACAAGAGGAGGCATTACAAGTAGATATTTCCAACGACACCGGTTTGGTAACACTAACAATTGTATTCCCCTGCTATAAACAATTATAGGTTTAACCGAGGCTTTGAGTGCACATATTAGCTTGCTAGTTAAACAAAGATGTGTCAGATGTGTTTCTTAGCATAAGATGGCTGAAAAAACAAGGTTAATATTTTCCAAATCTTGATATCGAAATGGCTAAAGGAGAAAGGTGGAATAATTTTAGCAGCAGCGAATATGCCAAAGAAACTGTTTTAAAAAATAAGAACCCATCAAGAATTACCTTGAGGAACTCTTCCATGCGTTGCTCAAAAAGATAAAAACAGAACGAAATTATAGTAACATTCTTGCCGGTTTATCTCACTGATTAGTTCCTAAAGTTAAACAAGGTTAATGCACCAAAAGAGCTTTTTTATAGAGCTGTAGTTTTTAAGAAACATGTACTCCCTACATCTGTCAAAGATAGAACATTTGTGTGAAGACGAGGCAGAGAAATTTTCCAAAACCAAAAGAGTTAGAGAGAGAAAAATTGATAAAGTGGCACCCGACCACGAGAGAGCTTGTAATTCGCACTAGAATAAAGGCTGGTCCTCTGATCCAAATTGTAGATCGTTTAAACTTAATTATCGAACGATATGATATATTGACGAGACACCAAAGACATTATAGGTTGTCCAACCAAGGTAAAAACAGAAGAAGACTTGAAAAAAACAGTCGAGATCAAGGTCTTTTAAAATTGTATTTATTTGCAATAGCTGTAGATTTGTTCAAGATGAAACAAAGTCTCAAAATTTGTAATATTCAGTGGTGACAAGGTGATGTTGGCGAAGATAAAACTAATATCTGAAAAAGTGTCAGCGAGGAGTTAACACAGAAAGTAAGAAATGGTCCACTACAAACACTATTGATTGCGCTAAACAAAAGAAGCACCATCAAAACCTTTTTGTTTCATTTTGGATGATGTTTTTTGTCTGTAGTTTTTTTTTATTCAAGAAGGTCGTTAAATAAATATTAATAGGAGTTGTGGAAGGAAGCTTTACACTGGCAAGTTTATCGCGCTACTATGCAAACAAGAAGTATGTTTGTTTGTAAGTCTTTTTACGCGTCTCCTTCGTATTGATCCACTTGTTTTTTGTTTTTTTTTTGCTGTTGTAACCAGTTTCCTTTAGCTAATGCGCACCTTTTTTTTTTGCGTTAACACAGTAGCGCATCAAGTTCTTCAACTTCAAGGTAATTAAAACTTGCTTCCATTTATCATCTAATTTTATAAGTAATTAATGGCCTGCACCGGTTTACAGCTTTTAAAAACAAAATTCACCAGAATAACTTAAAATAAGATGTCATGCATTGTATAAAAGCGGATTTCTTATCATGAAACCGTTTCCTGATTTATCTAAGCGACCACGACTATTCGGATTTTGTACCACGTAATGTCAGGTTTCTTGTTTATAATCATGTTAAAATACACTGAGTAGTTTTTACAATTATTGTTGGTGATGAATACCTAGACAATTTTGATGAATCGATTGGATGCCTGAATTCTAGCCAGCTGGTTACTTAAAGGAACGTTTGAAACAAACTAGTTATTCGTTACTTTCTTTAGTTATATATAGTTGTGATCAATTCTTGAAGAACAAATGACTTTCAAAATTTCTTGATATTGACCCATTTCTATTATTTATATATTTTGGACGAATAACAGCAGACTCTGATCAATGGTATTTTTTTACGTATGAACAAGAAGTAAAAGAAATAGCTATATATCGCGAAAGTACGATAGATTTACCTTTATGTTTCATCATTTATTGACACATATATTTCTTTGTAAAATTGGAAAAAATTTTCATAAAGAGAGGGTGAGCAAAATCTTACGCGAACAACCAAATTCGTTTCATGTCACTTCTTTTGATTTCGGCCAAGAACTGAAAATGATTGTAATGCTCGCGGTATTTCCTTCGGTCACAATCTCTTTAAAACTATTTGTATTTTTGGTTTTATCACGATGTACGTTTGAGCAAAGAGAACTCAAGTGAAACTATAGCATATTTATTGATTCTAGAATACTTTGCCGCGTATTTTGTGAGTAATGTAGAAAGAACAAAGAATAAAATAGTACCGAAGGAGGCCGACATTTTTTTATCTAAAAGTGACTATTGCACTTTGATAATAAAGAAATTTCAACGCCTTTTATTGACTTCAGTTACCTCACTATTCAAAAATCCTTTAATGAAGTCGTTATGGTGGTGTCTATGTTCGAACCAATCCCAGAAAGTTTTCGATATTCTTGCATTTTTCGGGCTTTATGCTATTTCTTGACAAATTTGTGACCAATAAAAGAATCCAACAGTATCTTAAGAATGTTTTGCCACAGGTAGCTGTTAATTATACTTGTGTTTTTGAAAAGTTTCAGACAGATTTCACATTATTCTCGTGAACCACCACATCATTTGTTAAGAGTGTGTTGTTATTATATATTCATTTAGTTGCTGGTAATGCTGATGCCAAATCGGATGCACAGTTGTCAAAATAAAGTACTGCCTTAGTTGTTTAGGTATTTATCTTTGATATTTCCAAGCTGCTAGTCAAATATTTGTGTAGACCTTTCTATTCCACGCAAGTTATTTTTGTAGTTGAAACTGAAGATACTTTATAAAATTCATCGCTTAAAATATTTGGAACGGTTGCTGTAAGACACGGTTTGCTTTCAGCTTGAAACATCAGTGTCGTCCAAATATGTCGTGTAGGATTGTAGAAGACGCCCCAACCCCCCAAAACAATGCTCGTAATAGAAAATGCCTTCCACATTATATCCCATCAACAAGATCATTCCACCATTCACGCAAACTTAAGCTTGAGGATTTTAATTATCCCTGTCCACATCAGTCAGCGAACGTCGAAGTGAACTTGTAGACAAATGTTCTCGAGCTCTATTTCTTGCCGGAGAATTACCAGTTAGTGAATTGCATTGAATTGCACGTAATTTTCTTCGGTTTAGCTGTCTCGATAACGCTGTTGTTTGCTTGTGCTGTAAATTTTCTTGAAAGTACTTAAATTTTGGCAAAGATCCTCGCAGAAGCGTAATAGCTACAAGTTTAAATCCAAGGGAACCACAACATCGGTCGAAATCAAATTTTTGTCTCTACTGTGAGCTATCAATTCTTTGTTTTGAGTGGTATTAAAGAGTAAAACTCAAAAAATCTTCGTTCATTGACAAAGTACATTTTTTCTACAAAATCTAGAGGATTTTCAGTAATGTTCTACAGTCGTTGAGATTGTTTTGGTTGACAAAGAAGACATAAACGATAGCAGGAAGATTAAAACACGCAGTAAATGCCATGAAACTTGCGCGAGTAACTGGAGAAGAAAGATATTGACATTTTGATAGTTGACATTTGAAATCTTTAAAGTAGTATCTTTCAACAAGTGGGCGGAATGAGTTTTAATAGACAATTCTTTCAGGGTCTCCTTCCGGCGTCCTTTTTTTCTATACCAGACTTCGCTCGTCTCGCCCTATCTTTTCTATTGCTTCGACTGATTGAGAGCCAGGCACAGGCTATGTATGTACCTGTACCCAAGGTCGATCGCGGAGCACGCATATTTTACTGGAGTTGTTCTTGCGAAAACTTTATCTTCCATTACATTGTGAGGTAAAATGTTGTTTCGCATAGATTTACTGTTTGATAGAAATTACAGAAATGTAGAATGTAGCAAGCACATGTGCCAATTTGGCCCCTTGTCCATGAATGACAACTTGTCAACCGATCAAACTGATCGTGCCAAACGTTTTGTCGAAATCACAGTGCCAATAAACAATTCTTTAAAACTGGCAAGGTTTAAGCCTTCTTAGACCTTAATGATGATCTTAGGCTTGAGCAAATGGCCAAAGTTACATAAAAAATAGCATGTTTTTTTTTGTTTTGTCGCGTAAAACCGCTCCACATATAACTAGTTGAAGTATATGGCGAGCACTGTCACGTGAACATTTTTATGTGACATCACACTCATATGCCATTTCCAGAATCCCGAGTATTATTTTTGAAGAAATGACGTTACGTTACGTTACCGACGTTACTTCTACCCCACAAGACCTCTCTTTTATGAATGTTTCGTTGTAGTGCACCACCCTAAAAGAAATTATGACGATTTTAAAGGCTGACATTAATATTTATTTTTCTCTTCTAACGGCAAAAGTTTTTCAAAACTAACAGTTATCAAATGAATAGGATGAACCGTGAGTATGGGTATCCATCTCTGCCAAAATTCCAAACATTTGATCCTTTAGTTTAAACATTCAATTATTCAGTTCAAACTCGCGGCATTCTAACTAGGCATTTCATGTTTGTTAAAAATTTTGTTTCAGAAACCAATATTTTTTGAAAAGTCTTAGTCGGATTTTTTATTTCATGGATTTTTATGTATTTGCTACAAAAGCGCAGTCCCAGATGTTTGAGAGTTCGTCAGATTTGGTTGGCTGCTTGAGCTGTTTCTTAAACATGTTTTTATCCTCATTTCGTTTTTTAGCGTTAAAGAGGTTTTTTTTTCAGGCTCATTTGGAGTAGATTTTAAAGTTAACAATATAGTGAATTAACTATTTTTTTTCTTCTGTCTCACGACACTTTGATATAATTCGCGACGTATCGACTGCTACACTCAGTCGAAGTTTCCCACTGAGGCTGAACGTTCTTAAATATTTTTATCAGCTTCAAATGTTCTTAAACATGTTCTTAGAATATGTTTTTATACAATATAAATAATAGAACTGTTTTGTTCAATGAATAATCTTGAATAATTGTCATAATTTTTGTTACTTTTGAGATAAAGGGGTACTGGCTTTCTTGCCAGTTTATCTCAAGAACTATACCTGAGAACCGCAATTTAGTGAGGGAAGCCTCACACGTCGATTTTGCCCAAAGAAACGTCAATTTTAGCTGGCTGCAGTTATGTTTCTCTGTGACACGTCGTGGGAAAATTCGTTACATATATATGCTAAAAAGTTTGGTAACATTTTGGAAAGCGATATGACGGAAATAACTTTTGCTTGATAATCATCGGTCATTTCTTTAGGTTATTCATAAAATTTACAATGTTTATAAATTTTGTGATGATCAAATCCAACCTTAGGTCCAAGTTAAACAGCTCGGGCGTTGCAATTTTTGTCCTTCCTACAGCTTTTCATCAAAAACGGAGAAAAAGCGTCACATCTCTGTGAGCCAAAACATCTGTTCCTTCTGCTGGGCGACAAAAAAGAAGCTCGCTTGCACATTTGCAAGCTGGAGGTTAACCTTTAACTCCTATCACAACCTTTAGGTACTGACGGGTACTCGGTCTGATGAAGAAGTCCAGACCTGGCGCCACAAACGCAAAGACGAAAACAAAAATGAACATGAAGACAAATGGAATGGTATAAAGACAAAGATGGAGCGCGGGAAGAAGATGATGTTGATTATGATAATGAAGAAGATGAACTGGATAAATTTGGAGATGAAGATAGAGTAGAAGACGAGAATGAAGACAGAGAGAGGGACAGAAATGAAGATGAAGCGAGCCGTGAGGACGTTATTCCCAATAAGAAACCTCGTATGGGCAGCAACGTGGTGTGAGAAAAGGCAAAAGTGATTACGCCCGATGGAACAAAGAATGAGAAAAGTGGACAAGTGTTGCTGTAAACAAAATTAATGAGGAGTCTTATTATCGTCTCTAGTTTCCCGACGATCAAGAAGTAGTAGAGAAGTTCAAAGTTATCAAGAAAGAACACGATTAGTGGTATTAGACGATTACTGTTTTTTTTTAAATTTGAAGACTAACAGAAGTTTTCGCGGAATCAAATCTTTGTTAAGCATTTAATGATAAGCATTTATGAAAACTGACTTTGATAGTAACTTTATCGAAGTCATTTTAAATAAAGTCTTAGAACGCATTCTCTGTTAACCTTGAAAGTTTTATTTTTAGAGTACAAAACTATCGATAAACATTTTTGACATATCTGAGGGAGGGGGGGGGGGATCAGGGGGTCTCAAAGGAAACGTAAAATTGACGTTTCTTATGTGAAAAGGTGATGTTTGAGGCTTCCCTAAATGAAAAACCTGCGTTGTAAAGTTGTTTTCTGCAAACTTTAGTCAGAAAGCCCAAGAAAAGTTTTCAAAAACAATTTGAAAGATTTCATCACAAATAAATGTTTTTCACCTTTTCTTAGCCGGAGGGTGTTCTTAACATGTTCTTAAGCTTTTGGCAATTTTCAGCTTCAAGTTCTGATAAAAAAGGTTCTTAGAAAAAAAAGAGTGTACTGCTAGTCTCCTTCAGACGATTTGGTTTCGGTACAGCGTTATGTATGGCAGTGTTTTGTTGTGATTGGCTAATTTCGATCCGGCTTTTGTTTTCGTTTTTTCCACGTTTTCCTCGGACATCCTCTTTTTTGTCGCGCACCGCTGGCTCTGGTAGCTGGTGTTTTCAAGCGTTGGTATTCGAGCTTTCATATTGTGCTCCGTTATCCTTGTTGATGTTGTTAGGGTTGCCTCTTTCTTCTTCCTTGTCTACCATCGTCGCTCAGAAAAATGGAAACATAATTAGTTTGCAGGAATAATTTACATCTATCTGTCACTTTTGCATTCAACTTGAGTTGTTTGTTAAACTTGTTTTGATCCTAACTCCGTTTTTTACCGTCAGAAAGTTTTTACTTTCAGACTCATTTTAGAGCAGGTTTTTAAATCTACGGACACAGTATATATGCAAACATATTATATTCGCTTTGAAAAGTGGAAGCCGATAGTTTAGTTTTCAGAAATAATTTACGTCTTTATATCAACTTTTGCATTGACCTTTACCTGTCTGGTAAACTTGGTTTGATCGTTGTTCCGTGCTTTACTTTGAGATGCTTTAGTTTTCGAACTACTTTAGAGTAGAATTTTAAGCCTAAACACATTCTCACCCAGAAAAATTGGAATGTAGTGTGTTCTTGTGACAGAGGACTACCTTAAATTGAACAATATAAACGTATTTATATGGAGATATGGTTTCATCGTGAAATATATCGGGTTTTGTTAACGTTTATACAACGGAATGTTCGATTAAGGTTTACTGTTGAAATTAGTCATCAGTGTAATGCTAAAAGATTTGCCATGTCTGCGGATAAACCTTTTCCATCTCAATTGGATGTTATTTGAATTTTGGTGAACTTAAGGTTACTGAACAGTTTGAAAAATGCCAGAAAGTTGTTTTTCGAAAAGTTGGTTATTCCCTTTATTAAAAAATAGATCTTTAAAATAAAAAAAAAAGTTTTTCAATATCTTGTTTCTTTCGCGAGGTATCGCAAGATGAATTATTTTACCGGAAGTCAGGAAACTTTACGATCCATGACTTTGATTGACAGCTGGAAGAGGTTGATGTCGTACTTTCGCGCGGAATTAATTTTCTTCACTTCTCAGTGTGCTTTCGCACGATTCGCACGGAGGCTGTATGTGGTGATGTAGAATAAAAACTTGACGGAAACAAGTGATGAGGTGGTGTTGGTAATCATTCATTAATTTCAAATTATATTCAGAATTTCAAAGTGAAGATAATTCCAGAGTTTACAAAATCTTTGAGGAAGACTTCATATGTATCCTGTGAAGAAATGAGGAATAGCCTTCAACTAGCATTGCAAAGATACATTCACATGTAAATCAACATGAATTTTTACAGACTAAAATAGTTGGGAATATTATAAATACGATTCTCACTGAACTGATATAGTTTACACGAAGAATAAGCAAAGCTTTCTTCATTTTAAAAGTTATTTACCCTGCTACCCGGTCTTTCCCAGAAGGAATTGTTTTCTTCGCTGTTTTAAAACTGTTTACTAAACTAAATAAATCATTTCCACCCGTACTTGTATCATTTTGCTCACGATCACGTCCAACACCACGACATCGTTTTCCACTGCAAGCACACCGTTTTTTTCGGGCATTTCTCAAAATTGCTATGACAAAAACTAAAACTATTTTTGCAGCTCTTTATTGAAATTCTTACAATATTCCAAAAAAAATTATAAAACACGATTACTTTTGCCGACACGTTTTTGTTCCGCACACTTTGGTGATGTTTAGAAGGTGAAAAATAACAGCGGAAGTTAAAAACTCGGCTACTTTTAACTAATCGAAGAAAAAATTTGGATCGGAAACAGAGCGTCAGTTCTTTCTTACAGTAGTTTATTTGAATAAAAAATAAATGAAATATTCGTTTAGGGAATTTTATAACCTTTTCCTTGATATATAGGTTTATCGGCTTCTGATATATCTCAAGCGAGCTATTGAACGAAAACTAAAACCACTGCCCCCTTAACTTCATTATTATAGTTGATTAGAAGAAATGACATGAGTGTCGTGCAATATTTTTAATGGTTTTCAGTGAAAGGTCTAACGTTTTGTAAAGAAAAATTATTTACTTAAGAATTAGAAGCCAGTTAAAAAAAATAAAAATTAATGCTTTATCGTTAGTCTTTCCTTTAAAGTTTCAAAAACGGCTTCACCGAACGATCCGATCTCATTCCCTTCAGATCCGAACTCGACTACGGCTGAAAAATATTTTAAATCACACTTTTGCTGTTTGAGCTACTAGAATATCAATGTTATTTTTTGGATTTCATTCCAAGTATCTAAACAAAACCTTAATTAACGTTTTAAATCGTAAAAGTTAATTCGTAGACTAAACTAGACTGCAAACAAGCTCTTTTTTTAATTGATCCAAACCGATTGCATTTATTTTTTTAAATTGGTACACTGACTTTGTTTCCATGCAGTGCGTTAGCTAAATGGGGAACTGGCTTAAGTTTCGAAACGTGATACTGCCTCTGTCGAGATTTATTAACCTTTCGACCCTCAGTTGTATTGTTCAATTCATGATCCCATGCAACTTAGCCGATACTAGTGAGAGAATTTTTACTTTATAGTTTACTGGGCGTGAAAGGGTTGATAAGCATTGAAAACTTAAAGCTCTAAATTGAATCAAGTCTATAGTATAGCCATAGGTTGAGAGAATTGTCGCTGTAAGTAATGAACGAAGCAACTGTTTTCAGTGTATGAATTGCTTCCGCTCGAAACGTCTGTGTCGTTTTTGTGTCTACTGCCTTCTGGGAAGGCAGAAGACATAATGTCATCGGGAAGAAAAAAGTTACGGAAGTTCACAAAAATTACGGAAGTGTGAGAGTGTAACTCGGACGTGTCAGAGTGTAAACTCACGTGATTGCGAAAACATTTCGTGACCAATCACCAGAGATATCATTCGGACGTCGTATAACTTC
>JAOTRI020103178.1:0-13930 GCA_028564885.2 Zoanthus sanctaehelenae
AAATGTCAACCTATTTTTTCCATTTCTTGTTGCAATTTTATCATAATTGACTGATTTAAGATAGCTGTGGTCAAGTAAACCCTATTTGTAAAGGCGTAATGCTTGTGGGATGTGGCTATGAAGATAAACATTAAGTATAGATAGCACAAATGTGCTAGTAGCTAACTTGAAACCACAATATATAGGGCACTATGGCTATAAAGATGAACTCAGTACATAGATAGCACAAATGTGCTAGTAGCTAACTTTAACCCACAATATATAGGGCGTGAACCTGATTGCTAGGAAATAATCCATGGCTCTCCATGGCTGCTAGCAATCAGGCTCACTATTTTTATGGTAGATGTAGGGGTAATACCCACTACACCAACGTGGCCATAGTGCCCTACAATATATCATGGCTTCAAGTTAGCTACTTGCATATATATTTGTGCTATCTATACTTCCTATTTGTATAGAGCCTTATTACAATGATTGCAGTAAAAATTATAATACATTTTTAATGTGGAGTTTTTTTTCCTTACTTTAAAATTCAACATTTTTCTTTGACTATAGACTCTAATATTAGTTATAAAGAAATGCAAGTGCAAAGCACCACATCAAAGCAAGCTGCTCCCACTTCAGCTGCTGCATTACACAACTTAGAGGCAGAGACATCCCAAGAATGTCAGGAAACTGCAAATTGTGATAAGAATTCCAGTGTGGCTCACGTAGGACCTCAGGAAGGTAGCACTCCTGCAGTTATGCAAGAATTTGAAAATATTGAAGGAACAGCTGTGAGGAATAATTCAGTAACTGAGCCTACTCCATTCTATCGTGGGACAAAAAAAAGGTATAGCAAAATTGTTTGGTTAGTGAAAAATGTAGATCTATATTTATTTGTTTTCATTCTTGCTGACATCTAAACAAAACTTCTCTGCACAATGATTTAGTTTTCAACAAGTCAGGAAATGACATAATCGATATGAACATTTACTTCAGGGATCCATATTCTCAGTCGTCTGGTCGTCCGAGACGACCAAAATAACTTGAATACTCGTCCTTTTGACGAGTAAAATCTGAGTCCGTAATTTGCATACAAGTACCTGCCTTCTATTGATTCCTCATCCAACTGGATCTTTCAGAAAACAGACAAATTCGCTGCTTTCTTTCGCGATCAAATCATAATTTTGGGTGCCATGGTTGATAATGCAGTATTTTCCACGAAATGATCGCAGGCTTAGTTTTTATGTTGTTAACCGCTGGCGTCTTTTAGAGCAGTCCATTCACACAAAACGTGACCGTGACCAAGATGTGGAGTTTTATTGAAGGTGTTTCACAGCCTCCGGCGAAAATGAAAAAAACTAAAAGTGAAACTCGAACAGGAGCCGTTGTCCACGAGGTAAAAAACGTAAACGTACCTTCTTGCCTTCATGGCAAAAAGACAGACAATGGCTAGTTTTTATGCCCCAAGTTACCGTGTCGCTGTCCACAACCGAAACAACTAATCACTATCTTTTCTTTAAATCTACACTCTTGTCTGGATAACCCAAACTGGAACCAGGCAAGTAGGCCATCAGGCTTACTTGCCCAGCTGACGACTCAGAAAAAAAATGAATATGGATCCCTGTACTTTGCTTTTCTGTCACCTACTTGACGTATATTTAAAAGACCCAAGTGCTTGACACACACATTATAACGTTTCCTTGTGTCACATACACTTAGCACACGCAACGTTTTCAATCTAAAAAGCTTATAAATTTAAAAATCACACACGAACATCTAGTGGTTTTCTCAACTAATGAAGGCTTAAGAGTTAAACATTCAAGTGAAGTTAGTGACAAAAAAATGTTAATATCGATTAATTTTGTTTTGTGACACACTAATTAAAAACTGCAGGTTGGTGTTTTTGCTTAAGCATCTCAGTGGACTACATTAAGCAACTGGTGGTTTCATTGATGATTTATTTGCTTGGGACAAAAAGGGATGTTGGCAACTGTTCTGACAGTTTTGGTTGCCCATTATTTAATCTACCCTCCATGGCAACTGTTCTGACAGTTTTGGTTGCCCATTATTTAATCTACCCTCCATGGCGACCGTTCTGACAGTTTTGGTTGCCCATTAAGTTAATCTACCCTCCATGGCAACCGTTCTGACAGTTTTGGTCACCCATTAGTTAATCTACTCGCCATGACAACCGTTCTTACAGTTTTGGTCGCCCACTATTTAATCTATTCACCATGGCGAAGGTTCTGACAGTGTTGGTTGCCCATTATTTAATCTATTACCATGGCGACCGTTCTGACAGTTTTGGTTGCCCATTATTTAATCTTCTCACCATGGCGACCGCTCTGACAGTTTTGGTCGTCCATTATTAGAGACCTTTAGATCTGAGGACCAGGACAAGAACGAGGACGAAATTTCAAGCGCACGTGCACTTTTTCAGGCAAACTCGTTGTGGAGAGGACGAGATTTCATGCAAAAGTCGTCCTCTGGAGGACGAGTTTGCTGGAAAAAGCGTGTGCGCAGTTAAATCTTGTCCTCGTCCTCATCCTGGTCCTCGGATCTAAAGGTCTCTAATATTAATGCAAGGACGACCCCAAATAGTATTGTAGAGTTTCAAGTAAAATAAAGAATTTCAAATTTTTAGTATTTTATTATAAGAATTCTAAAATCGTATCCAAGATAACCTTCATATGTGTGTGTCGCTGTGTAATAGAGTGGCAAAGTGTAACGACACAAAAATTAAAATTTCTAAACTTGTGAGATTTGTCAAAATCATCCGAGAGATCAAGATTAAAATGTATCCTTGCAAAAAATCATAATGTGGGTGCAAATTGTCGGCGAGATATTTTCACAGATATGGCCCAATGACTTCATACAAATCCTTCTAAAAATGGCTTGGCCCATAAAGTTATGGTCCAAGTTAATTTCATAAGGATTTGTATGGAGTCAAATACAAATACATAAATACACACTTAATGACAACTCAAGGGGGCTTTTCACTGTCATGTTAAAAACTTCCCATTTACCAAATTAAGAATCCCAACTAGTAGGAGGTAAACCAGTTGGCTTATTTACAAAGCGTGGTAAATTTGTCCCTGGGATCACCGAGGACAAATTTATTCAGTGATCAGAGCCGGGGAATGGAACCATTGGGCCATATCTATGATTTATTTTTTGATCTGTTCGAATACTGCAACCAAATTAGTGATTCACAAATATACGTTTTGTGACGTCATGACTTCGGTACTCTATATCCTGTATGTATTCAAGTCGTAAATATTTATTTTATTTTACATCATTTTATCTACCATAATTATGTTTTATGTCTGTACACTAGGTTACAGTTTGATTTTGATACTTCTCTGACAAATACTGATGTTAAATCGCAAGATAGTCTCAAGAAGAGGTTGGTGCATAGATATTTATTTGGATAACACGCTGCACATTTATTTGTATAAATGAACTACCTTTAAATTTTTACCCCAAAGCAGCTACAGGGTTTGGTGTCACTCTCGTGCCCAGAGTCTTTGCGGGACCACTTGATAAGAAAAGACCCTGATATTGGTTGGTTTCTTGTTTCTTGTGACAACTTCTCCGTACCCAGGTATGGTAATTTGATACTTGCTCAATATGCGGCATAGCCATGTTGAAAAAATCAAAGTGCATATGGCAAAAATCCCACCACTATTAAAATACTTTTGTCACTTCCCAGATTCTGCGAAGCACCTGACTAACCAATACCAGGGTCGTTTCTCAGCGGGTGGTCCCAAAAAGACCCTGGGTACGAGGTTGGGTTGGTGCCAGCAACACACTTGGCTCCAGCTTTCAATTTCAATTTTTTAAGATCAGTAAAGTGTTTTTTGCCCACAAAAAACGTCAATTTTACGTTTCTCTCAAAATCTCACCCCCACCCTCCCTTAGAAACGTCAAAAATATTTATTGACATTGTTGTGCTCTGAAAACATTTCAAAAGTTTTGAAGGTTAACAGGGAATACTTTCCATGAGAGTTTATTTAAAATGTCATTGATGAAGTTTCCATCAAAGTCAATTTCATCAGATATTTCGAGGGTTGGTCAGTACCCCAACACATTAATTTGGTCCTGCCTAAAATAACTAAGAAAAATTCTGCAGATAGAAATTCTGCATAGTGTCATATTGGCCAGATTGCTAATGGGGGACCACTGCAAAATTTTGAAAAATCGGCCGAATTCTGAGTTAACTTTAGCAGGCTAAAACTATACGAAATACTTAACGTATGTAAACAATTTTGGTATAAAACGAACAGTAAAACATTGAAGAACTTAAATCTGCCGAGAAATGACAAGTGTTTTAATGAAGTTTAAATCAGCATTTTTGGCCAGATTGCTAATGGGGGACCATTGGAAAAATTTTCAAAAATCGATCGGAGGAATTTTGAGGAAATTTGAACAGGATGTTGCCTTCTGCAACATAATATATAACAAGAAATCTCACGTTGTTTCACATTTCTTAAAAAATGCAGTATATTGATTGTCTCTGTTTATGCTTTTTTTCCCTTCAATTTCAGTTGTTAGAATTAAAAATAATTTGATCCTGAGTCACCATGTTATAAACATTCCTTTTGTTGTATTTTGTTGTTTCCTTTTTGGTAGCCACAACAGAGATAAACTTTGATCACTCTATCATTAACAGGGCTGGAACTGCGACCAATACGATCGCATTTGCGACTAGATATTTTGTTTTGCGACAAAGACTTTAACAGAGGTCGCAATTTTGCGACTAACTGTTCTTAATTTTGCAACTAAAATTTTACGACCATCACAAAAATGCAACCATGAATATTTCTTAACCCTTTCACTCCCAGTTGAATTATTAAGTTCTCCCAACTTAAGTGCACACTTTTCAATGAATAGGGTTGAGAGAATTTCAATTTTAATCTTCAGTAGTTTACTTTGTTTGATCAATTTTCATTTTCTCATTACCAAATGTTCTATTTTGTATGTGTTATGTAAGGAGAAGTTGAATGTTGATAACTGATTGGGAGTGAAAGGGTTAATTTCGAGCCATATCACACTATGATTGTTTAACTTGTTTTCTTTAAAACGAAATCAGTAATTATAACTTAAACAATACTAAAAATTTTTCATCTTAAATTCGTACACATTTCAGAACCCTTGATATTATTGTCGAGCGCAATTTTTGGGGCAAATATTTCGGCTATTAAGTCTCTAGCTTTGTGTGACCTTCTTTTCCGCCTAAGCCAACTCAGCTTTCCATCCTCCCGTGGTAGTAAATGAGTACCAGCGTCTGCTGGGAGCTAACCTGAGATGGATTAGTGTCCCGTCGAGGGGTAGTCAAAGACTCTCATCCGCTTAACACTACAGAAACCGGAGATAAGCGCCGGCTCTATGGGCCACTGGGTTTGAAAGGATTTAGCATTAAGTTTCTAGCTCTTATATTTTTTTTATCACTTTGTAATATATGCATGAGATCATACTGTATATATTATTGTGTTAATTCGCGCTATGAATTCAATTATTGTTTTTATTACTTGTTAAAAATTTTATTGTTTTTTCATTTTGCAGTAGATTTTCTAAGAAAAATGATAGCACTCGCCGCTCTCCTGATGGTGAGAGTAATGAAGAAATTGATGTGGTTAAATTTAGCGATAATGAAGGAGAAGATGTTAAAAATGATAGTGTCAATGACAATGTATCTGCCATGGTTTCAGCTAAACCTGATGTTTCTGAAGATTCCGATTGCGATGGCAGTGATCACGAAGAAAATATATTTTGTGACGTTTCGGGAATGAAATCCCCTTCCAAACCTAATAAGGCAGAGAATTTCTTAAAGAAACGAAGAGAAAGTGAAAATGGCAAAGATGCAAACATTACAGGAAATGTAACTTGCAACCAAACCCAAACTGTAGACATCACAAGCTTTGCAGATGATAACACATTTCTTACCATCGGAAAAATAAATCATTCACCCAAAGTTAACGAGGTGATTTCGGCTTCTCCTTCTTCCTCATCAGGAGATTTTGTCATTGATGATGGCAGGGTCATAGAAGAAGCAACAAGATATAAATGTATGTCACCAGAATTTGGTCAGTCGCTGAAAGTCAGTGCCATTAAACCAGAGGTAAAAACAAATTTTTTTAGTTCTTAGTGTTTTTTCAAATCATTTATTAATGTTTTGTTTCACAGTAAAAACTGTTTCAAAAAAACTATTGATTACTGATGAGATTGGTTAAAAAACGTCTTTGTTATTAAAGCAGGACGGGGTTGGAGGGGTAATGAATTGGTTCTAGCAGGGAGTGCATGCCAATTCAACTGCCTACTCCCTCTCGACATTACATTGAGAGGTGCATTATAGCTAATTAGTACACAAACCTATTTTGTTAATTTTGTATGGATGATTGTTTTAGCAGTTAAGAAAGAGAAACTTTAAAAGCAAACTCCCAGGACCCGGTTGTTTAAAAGCGGGTTAGCTCTGTCCCAGGGTTAAATATTTAACCCACGATATTGTTTCCAATCTGATAAGGAGAGATCGTAGCTATAATTTTAAGATTAAGAAGACTTTTCCTAGGAAAATCCAAACAGTATTCGTGATAAGCCATTTACCTTCTCTTACAGAAGAAATTCCAGGTTAAATTTTTTGCTTAACCCGGGGTTAAACTTAATCAATCTTTAAACAACTGGGTCATGTTGTTTAAAATCAGTGTACTGTAAAACAATGGGAGATCATCCGTAAATACCATTATTTATACCACAGTACAAGCTCGGTCTCTATACATAGCATTTCTTTTCCTTGCTTAAATGATACTTACATTTTGATGTTATAAATACTATCAAATACTAAAGTGTTGGTATCACAAAATAAGATGAAGTAAACCTGTACTCTGAATGTTACATTCTACCACCAATCAGTGAAATGATTGCCACGGTTATGCTTTAACAACATTTAAAGGGTTGCCTCAGGTCAGGGAATAGTCAGGGACAAAAATATTTTTTCAAGGTCCGGGAAATGTCAGGGAATTTCGATTTTGGTCAGTGAAAAATTTTTGAAGGTAAAAAGTCAGGGAAAAATCAGGGAATTTCTTTGAGGACTGTTTGGTGTTGCTTTTTCAGAACAACTTTTACAATATTTTTTGTTGTATTTGTGCCGGCATGCACCAAACCTGATTGCTATGAAACAGTTATCAGTGTTACTATGTAGCATAATTCAATATAAAGGAGGTAAGGATGGCTGTGAGAAGTGGATGGAGGCCATTGGAAATTATACTAAAATGCGTATAGTTGTTATTTATGGTCAGGGAAAAAGGAAATTTGGTCAGGGAAATGTCAGGGAATTTTGAAATGGAACCTTTGTGGCAACCCTGCTTTACAATTTTCTCAACTGGCTTTGTTCTTAATAGTGAGAACCAAGCTATTTTGGGAAGGTCATTAAAACGTAGTTTCTAGTCTTAGTCTCAAGAAATTGCAAAACCATACTGATTCTTAGCAAATTTGAGCTTTAATCGCTCAGATAATCTGATTAACTTCCATAAGCTCACAGCTTTTAGTTTTTGTTCTGCCACACCTTACCACCTATCATTTTCACTGCCTCATCCCTATTATTGTAAAGAAAACTGCAATTTTTTTTAAATTTAACAAAAGGTATTTCTGCAAACATCCTAAAACAACTTCAGTGGACAGAACCGTAATAATGCTTTTAAACAGTTTCTTTCCTGATAAATTAAATCTTGAGTTGATATTTTGTCTCAAATTTCGAAGTTTTGATAGGCGAGCCCGTGTTTGCGGTCATTAGTACTTTCTGAAAAAACAAGGTTTTAACTTTAGTTTTACGTTTGATTTTAAACACAGCATTCTAAATCTACAAGAACTAAAACTAGCAAGACTCGCAAGAAGGCCAATGACTTAGAAGATCAACAACAGGGAAGTAGTAAAGGTGAACAGAAATCTTTTGGTCGAGGAAAACGGGACACACGAGCTAAGAGCAGGACTGGAAAGAGTGAAGAGAGAGATACTGAAAATTGTGAAGAAAGGAAAAATGAAAAACATAAAGAGAGGGATGAAAAACATGTTAGTTTTAGCGGTAGTAACCCAACCATGGGCGAAGATATACAGGAATCTTTAGTGACGCTTGAATCAGGAGAACAAAAAACCGATAATAATAATGGCAAAAGTTCTCTAGCCATACTTGAGAAGGTTAATGAAATAGAGAATCTGCAGAAGCCTTTAGAATTTCCTGAAATAGTTGAGAAGAAAAGCAGAAAACAAAATCAGTCAAATAAGCGTAAAAAGGAAAATAAATCCTCCGTCAAGAAATCAGAAGACAAATGTGAAATAAACCTTGATGCATTAAACAGCATCAAAAACTCACAAAATAGTCCTGATAAGAATCAAGAGAACGAAGTCTTTGATTTAGGGAAAGAAGAAACACTCGGCAAAACTGAAATACCAACGGATAAAACAAAGGATGAGACGGGTGTTGATACGGTGAATGTTGACAAGAATATATCTCAAAAGGAAAGCATTTCGAAGAAGTCCAACAGAAAAAGGAGAAAGAAAATCACATCAGTGTGCTACAGGCCTTACTCGAGTAGAAATAAAAAACAAAAGAAAAATTTACAAGATGTATTGAAAGAAGACAAAAGTGGTGTCTGTAGCCGAACCAAAGAGAATTGTACAGAGGAGAAACTGGAGAAGAATGTTTCAGAAGATGAAGCATTAGAGGGAAGTTGTTCCACTGAAAAGGCGAACGCTTGTGCTGCTCAATCGATGACTGAAAAAGGCACACAAAGGAAAAGAACATCAGACAACAGCTCTGCAGTGAACGAATCTCCATCCATGCCAAGAAAGGTTGGTACTGTTATTACGTTGGCATATTAAATCCCCTATATCACTTTTTTAATCTTAAAATGAAAACTGTTGTCATCTATGAAAGAAGTTAAATTTTGACTGAACACAGGGGACTGGTACCTGTGATGTAGAGAAAGCAGACGTCCTTCGCTTTCCATTGCGTTTTACTTGGGAAAAAGTGACAAACAGAATAGATTTAAGTAAATTTTAAAAAATGTAAGTTTTAAAAAACTGATTTGCTATATTTCTCACACTGCCTTAAACCGTAAATGAAGAAAATTGGTTTTGACAGTGTTAAAAGTGCACAAATACCTGCCACGTCATTACACTAGGACTTCATAATTAATGCTTGGTCAAAAAAAGACGGCTGTTCAAAAACTGTCTTGTTTGCACGTTTTAAAACACCAAAAGGTAAAAGGAACCCAGCGAATAAACTGTTTATTTTTTGAAATTTATATTATAGAAGCTTTCTACTTTGCATCTAAATGAAAAAAATAGGCGGTATAGGGTTTGTAACAAGAAATAAGAGAAAAATATCATATATAAGCCCTTGGCGGGATTCGAACCCCACATCTTCGGTTTACTAGTCCGACGTGTTAACATATAGTCTAATTTTCAAAACCATGATTGATTGATACAATTTGATGTGAAACATGTAATGTATCATTTAAAGAAAGGACTATTCTTAAAAACAAAGCAGCACATTCGAAACATCCTAACATAATCACGTCCGCAATGCTGTGAACAGTAAAACTATCTCTGCTACAAAAAATAAAACTCTTTGAAATATGCTTTAAGAAGAAATACGAAAAACATTAAAAATTAAAGATCTGGAATATTATCAATTAACTTCTATGAAACAAACTATAGCTTGAACATCAAAGAAACTAATGAGAATCATTTGATGTTTCAGTGACTTACTCTTTGAAGCAGTGATAATCACTTTGCTAGTGTTTACATAAGCTGGCACAGAAAATACCTCAGAATGGATAAAAAGTTTTCCACCTTGAGTAAATCAAATGTAAGAAAAGGGAGAATAAAGTTCAAAAAGGAAGAGACCAGTTCTGAAATGGTATTTTTTCATTTCCTTAATAAGAATTCGTCTGACGGAATTCATTTATATAAGACAAACAAAAGGGAACTAAAACACCTTAAATTTCACTTGAAGACTAGAACAAAACCAAGGGGAAAACTACTACTACTACATTAATGTAAAGAGGCAAATGAGTTTTAAAACAGCACTTCAGGTCCAGAAGCATTTGTTACAAAAAACTAAAAATATAAAGGATAACTTGAAAAATTAACCATCGTAGTTGTTTGTTATCTTTTTGGCGAACCATCCAAGGTGCCTATAAAGCGAGACCATTTTTTACATTTCTGAAGGGACCGTTTTAAAATTATTAAACACAGAAACTTTCAAAGAAATTGGATAAAACGCCTGTAAGATATAGCCGCCCAAATTTGCTTTATTAGAGAAGCTTGGCTGAAAAAAAGTAGATTACCAGTGAAAAGTTTGTAAGGTTGCCGTGGTCGGTAAATTATTATTTTGGATCGCGCATAAATATGTGCTCCATGCGTGTTTACAGCGAGGGCAAACAAGCTATTATAATTGAAGAAAACAATTAAGATTAAAGGTCTTGGTAAGCAAATAATAATAGTTTCAAATATTAATCGATTGTCAACTAGTACTAAAAACAAAAATCAAGGAACGAAAATCGGGGAACAGAAAAAGGACAAAACTACAATTAAAATCTCTCATTGCTATGGAGAGCTTATATGAATTTTTGTTACCCTATATGAAACATTTATTTTTGAAATATAATTTTCTAGGATTTCAAGTTAATACTTCCGCATTCTCATTAACATCCACTTTGAACAACGATTTGAAGATGGGTGATTGTTAAGAGAACTGACAGTCTAGTTAACTTTAGATAAAACTATATTCACTTATGGGATCAACATCTCATGCATTAAAATCATTATACGCCTTCTACTTCAATAGAACATTGACGTCCGTTTAAATTTAAAAACGTATGACCGATAAAAATTGTTTGAAAACAAATGATACATGAATCATATATTTATTAAAAGTGTAAAAGTTTTATTTTTATGAAAATTTCACTTACTTACGGCTGTCAGCTTAATTCCGAAATCTTGATAGAATAATTAAACGTTGTTTTTCAAAACTTGTTTTAACCAGATGGCCTTGATCTATATTAAAAGTTTTGTTAATGTCGCACTATATATATATAGAGAGAGTGTAGACTTAAAATGTGCATGAGCCAATCCGATTAATAGAAAAAGACTACCGCAGAGATCACAGTTTATGGAAATTTTGCGACTCAGTTGTGCACCGTTACGTTACTACGGAAACAAAATAACACTAACATATTAGTTTCCAAAGGCCTCACTCAGTAAATCCATATGAAGAAGATTATAAAATCGCCTCTAAAGAGCAGAAATGATTAGTGTTAATATTCATTCAAGATGTTTTGAAACCGCGAACGAAAACTTGTTATACTTTACTAACGGTTAACAAATTTCGACCCAAAATATTTTTGGAATGATATTTGTTTATAAAGATTTTTAGTGATCCAATTACATTATTCCACACGCTTGGAAAAGCATGTCATTTTACCTATTAAAAAACAAGTATTATGATTGCATGTGGAAGACAATTAAAGATTCAAGGTCGTGGTAACCAAATGCTAAGAGTTTTAAATATTTAAAATCCACTGTCAATTAGTACTAAAAATTTAAATCAGGAACGAAAATCGGAGAACGGAAAGCACGAATTATGGTTAAAATCTCTCATTGCTATGGTAGCTTATATAAAATTTTGTTACCCTATATGGAACGTATATTTTTTTAAGTATAGTCTTCTAGGTTTATACTTACTGAAGATATCTCGGAGTACTACGGGGGTATTCCCAGATTATTTGCAAAATCGCGTTCACGCTAGCATAACTCTAGACTACCTCTGGATTGTGTTCACTCTTATTGTACTTAAGTTATCTTGTTGCTATGGCAACAGTTAGAGCAGCGCGAGTGGAGTTGCAATATGGAGGATGCTTTCTATATTCGAATGTTATTGTGGAGCTGGTTCCAAAAAAGGAGGCGTATGAGAACCTAAAGGAGGGATATCCCAATGATAAAATCTAAAAAAATCACTTAAAGAATTTTTTTTGTAATTTTATCGATGATAAAACCGTAATCGAGCGCAGAGTTTGGTCGTGTTTGCGACTCTCAACATTTTTTCGAGATGGATAATTATCGAAAATAAAAGCGCATACACACCTGAATCTTTTAGTGAGTTTGCTAGTTGTTTTAATTCGAAGGCAAAACTCCTTTCATCAAAGATTTTTTTCGATAAATCTATCTGGAACGTTTGGAAGTTAGAAACCATGGCAGTTTCCATGACAATTGGAGTACTCCGAGATAACTTGTCGTTTACACTGGGTCTACCTCGATTTAAGAATCTGTGAAGTTCACGAGTGATTTAGAACAAAGAAAACGATGAAGTCAAAACAATAGATAGAACAAACATAATATCGACAAAACATTCACAGGTTTTTACACCGAGAATGAGTCTTTACACTACAAATCAAGTGAATCTGGAGTATTCCGAGATCACCTTTCTCGACTTAACTTGAACTATACTCCCTGAGTACTCCCAAAATTCATGTGTATTTACAGTTTCAGTTTCAGTTCTTTTAAAATATGACTGTGTTGCCAATGCGTGCAGGTAAAGTGTAGCCACTAAAAAGGGCACTATGGCCTATGGTGGTCAGAGGGACTAAGCCGGTACTGAAAACCCCCTTAAAAATAAGTTGCCTAAAATGTTAGCAGTCGTGGACAGCTGTTTCGGCCTTATTGGGCCTCATCAGCACGACAAAATAAATAAGTGATACCCCGTGGTGGAAATGAATTTTTGCTGACGTTTCGGACTAGAGTTCTGACTAGTCGGAACGAATGCATGAAAAACAAATAAAAAGGTTGTTTATAGTAAAGCAAATGACGATGACACAATGAGATGAGTATGCAAAAACCAAAAGGAAATAAAAGGATAGAGATGTGTGAATAAAATGTTAAAACAATAAAAAAAAATTAACAAAAAACAGTTTTTGTTTTCCGGGACGACAGATGGTTAACAGAAAGTGAAGCGTTTATATTTATCCCGTGGGAAATGAGAGTGCCCAAACCGTGAATTAGTCGCATTTCTTTAGACTTGCGACAATCGTTACCGCCGTTGACTACGGAAAGACCGAACGCAACAAAATTAGAAGTAGAAGGACTAGAAGAATTAAAATGGCTTTAACTAAAAAAAGTGCGAAGACTGCGATCTTTCTTAAAAGAAAAAAGCGGGCGTTTACTGAAAATATTAAAAGTGCGTGTGTCTAAATTAAGTAAATTGAAATTACGATTAACAAAGGATTTAATTGAGTTATTGACGGGGTAAAAATTTATGCCGGGTAAAGGAATGGCGGTGATTAATGGAAGAGGCTTGGGAGTGAGTGCACTAATACGATCAATAGATAAACCCTTGTGTAGAGCGCGGTTAAAAAGTTTTTCCACCTTTTGTAAATGAAATGTAAGAAAAGGGAGAATAACATTCAAAGAGAAAGAGACCAGTTCTGAAATGGTATTTTTTCATTTCCTTAATAAGAACTCGTCTGACCGAATTCATTTATATCAGACAAACAATAGAGAACAAAAAATACCTAAAATTTCACTAGAAGACTAGGACAAAGCCAATGGGAAAACTACTACTACTAAACTAATGTGAAGAGGTAAATGAGTTTTAAAACAGCATTTCATGTCCAGAAGCATTTGTTACAAAACTCTAAAAAACAAGGAGCAATTTGAAAAATTAAACAGTTTGTTATCTTTTTGGCAAACCATTCAAAGTGCCTATGAAGGGAAACCATTTTCTACATTTCTTAAAAGATCGTTTTAAAAATATTAAACACAGAACGTTTCAAAGAAGTTGGACAAAATGCCTGTGAGATATAGCCGCCCAAATCTGCAGAATTTGCTTTAATAGAGAAGCTTGGCTGAAAAAAAGTAGATTACCAGTGAAACGTTTGTAAGGTTGCCGTGG